>NW_019060211.1:237623-305582 GCF_000696155.1 Zootermopsis nevadensis
GAAAATCAAAAGATAATATTAACATAAATAAATTTTCCCTGAACACATTTGGTTAGTGGTATATTTAATGTGTTAAATTAGAATTAGCGGTACGCCCGCAAAAAAGGGTGAGAACCTCTGCTCTAAAGTATATTTAATACACATGATGTTTCAGAAGTTGTCTTTAGTAATCTGCTTCAAGTAGAGGACAGAGTGCAACACAGTACTTTTATAATGTATGACAATTATGCCATAAATTTTTAAGGAGGATGGTAATAGTAGAAGTATCTGCATTTAACTCTGTGATGCAGTGGAACATTATTTCAATACAGGTGCACATATTTGTCATATTAAGACAGCATGTGAAAGATGAGTATCACTAACCTTGAAAAGGACTGATAACTTATATGTTCAGAGTAAGCTTGACAGAAATCTTCATACTCACCGTTGTGAAAACCTCAAATCTTACATAAGCTTGATCATTTTATTTTTATATGCTAATAAGATAGATGATAATTAACATGTATTACTCTTCATATGTTATTACAATTTAAAAATATTATATATAATTTTTAAAAGCAGTCCCTATAAGTATTACATAGAAGTAGTGTTTTCTTATCCATAATATTTGTCACCTTCTACAAATTCTTTAAACATATAACTGGGAAAAAAAATTTATATGTGCCTGCCTCTAACAAAATCAGAATGAATGGGGATGTGAACAAGATATGACATGCCTTTCCCATAAAACAAAGAAATGATTGCTTTCTGTGTGATGTTCACTATAATTTTCAAAAATAATCTTTGCCCCACTCCCCACCACAGAATGACAGAGGCCTCCTGATTCCCATCATTCTTTTGTATGTGATGTGGGAATGATTGTAACTGGACAGGTAATACAAACTGGGAGCACAGTTTAAGGGTCATACATTCCAACATTTACAATACAGCCATCAAAGGCTTGGGTATGTAGTAATTTTATTTTCACTTAAGGTGTTTCATTAGACATTTAAAACAGTTGTTCTAGTTGTAGTGTAACTTTTTCATGAACTGTCTCCCCTGGCAAATGAAAGTAATATATTTTATTATTAAATTAGTCCAGTAACTTAAAACTGCACAGCCTTAAATTTATAATTCTATGTTTCACTCACAGGATTGAAGTGCTCTTCTGGGGTCTTCGTGATTTGAAGCGGATACATCTTATGACAGTAGACAAACCAAGAGTGGACATTGAATGTGCAGGACACATTCTATATTCATCTGTAATTCAAAATGCCAAGAAGAATCCCAACTTCAGCACACCAGTCAAGTTTCTAGAACTAGTAAGCTATTTACATTATTATAAATGTGATAGTGATATGAGTGGGGTGGTACAAAGTCCCTTGCTACTTCAGACTCAAATGGGTCTATTGTACCTTGCCCTGATGATGAAGGTAAATTACTGAGGTATGGGCATTGGTGTAATGTGATTGTTAAAGGAAGTGGACAAAGTAACATGTCACTTTGTCCTTCAACTATCACATGTGGAATGCCCTTGTATTTAACCTAGACTCCTACAGTGAGAAGTCAGCAACTAGCCAATTGATCTCTGGCAAAGCCTTGTTAGAAATGTTGTTAACATAACTTTTTAACTTCCTAACAATAAGGAAAACAAAGAATTTTTACAGTGTCATTTGAATATCTGTGAAATTGGCTCTCCACATAAAAGGGTTTATAAAAATACAATGGCATAACTTAAAAAACACATTATTCTTTAAACATGCTGTAATCTGTAATTTATATTTAAATGTGCATTTACATAATTTTTACTTATCTTTATGATTGCTCCATGATTGTCCTACGAAAATAAAAATGGGAAAATATTACTGACTTACTAATACCATTTTAAAAAATAGAAATACTGCTAATATAAGTGACTATCAAGAATTTTTCTAACCAAATTCCAAAATTGACTTATTTCACATGAGTGGGTTCATATTTTATTTGTTGCAGGAACTGCCAGAACAGGAACTATACAGACCTCCTCTAACAATACGAGCTGTAGACTGCAGGAGTTTTGGTCGTTATACATTAGTGGGTACGCACATGATAAATTCTATACACAAATATATGTATGTGCCAATGACAAAGCACGAGAAAGAAGCTGAGGAACAAAATAAGCCCTTGCAGCAACTACAGAGTAAGTATATACATAACTTTATTCCATTTATACAGCTTCTTCAGATTATATATTGTTTCATTACATATTTTTTTACAGTTATAAGTAAAAAAAGAGGTCACCCTTGGTGGACTAGTGGTTAGTGTGCTTGCCACTAGACCCAAGGTTTGCAGGTTCAAACCCAATTCAAAAATGTGTAGCATAACTTCCTTCAGAGAGGAAGTAAAGCTGGTGGTCCCATGTCATAGATTTATGGCATATAAAAGAACCTTATTTTATAATGAGCATCACTCCTTTATTTTTAAAATGAATTAAAATTAGTGTATGTATGCACATGTTCATAATTCAATGGTATTACTGTGAAACCAAAATTGAATGGATCCACTTCAGTAAAGTTATTTTAAAGAACATAATTAATGGTGTCTTTTTTGTGTACTACCTGAACAAGATGTTATTTAAAATATGTCAAACCATTTAAAATAAAATAATATTTTGACTGGTTTTGCCAGTTTCTGCACAAGAGCACAGTATATTCATTTAACCTAAAGCTTGTCTAAATAATATTTAATAATTAAGACTGTATCACAAAGAAAACACAACTCTTCACCATAACAAATATCAATTTGTGAGCAGTATTTTTGGAAGTAGTCACTGTTTACTCTGGGAATCACATAAAACTGAGAAATACACTCTCTGGGAAAAATGCAAAATTATTGTCGAAACAGGTGGTACATATAGTTACCAGTAGGCTTTAAAGTGTTAACTGTCATACTTTATATGCACAGGCGTTATAATTCAAGTGTTTACATATTTATATATGGCAGTGATAATGATAATAATTTCATATTAATGGTATGACTGAAACAGACTGAACTGATCATTGTTTAATTTTCAGACTTAGATCCCAATGATCCAAATCAAATGGCACCTGGAAATTATATTGTTGTTGACAGTGATAGTAGGGAAGTGAGTCCTTTGTTGCCAAAGAACACACCAATCACCTTGAACTATGTGAGTAATACTTTGAATTCAGTTTATTCTGCATTTATATTCTGCATCAGTCTCTAAGCCGGCCGCAGTGGTCACGCGGTCTGAGGCATAGGCCTCGTGCACTTGGGCACTGGGACTGTGGGTTCGAATCCCACTCAAGGCATGGATGTTTGTCCGCGTCTTTCTGTGTTGTGTTGTCCTGTGTCAGTAGAGGCCTTGCAACAGGCTTATCACTCGTCCAAGAAATCCTACCAAATGTCTAATAGGATTAAATGAATGAATGTGCACCTTGACACCTGTGGGTAAAAGAGGATAAAGACTTAAAACAACAGGCTCTAAACCCAATTAAAAATTTCATTACTATTTAAAACTTAATTGTAAAAAATTTAATGTGATAAATATAAATAATTGAATAAGAGAAGAAGAGCACTTGCTTACCAGGGAAAGAACCTATGCCTATAAGGAGCACAAAAAAAATATAACAATTTACTTTCCTGTAGTATTGCATGAACTTAATGTTGTATCTGAGTGGTTAATATTGTTGCTTCATATTCAGGAGGGCTGTGGTCCAAATTTAAACCCAGAGACCACTGTCCTGGCTAAGGGTTTCTGTGGTTTTCTTAAGTTTGCTCAGATAAATTCCAGGATAGTACCTTCTCGTAAGCCATGCCTTCTTCCTTCTGTATTCTTTCCAATTCATTACTGATTAATCATCACATTATTAACCTGAGCTACTAACTGTGCAAATAAAACACTTTGCATGTTGCCTACATATGATTGCCTTAAAAGTATCAGGAAATGTCACGGAATGATTGTTTTTACTGACAATACTACACAACCACCATACATACACAAAAGAGGGGCACCAATTTGAAGATGATGTTTTTCATTCATGGCATGATAAATGTTAAATGCTGTTTGCTGCAATATTAAGAAAAAAAATGTGAAGAAGAGTTATCTCCAGAGTACAGGCTATGATTTTTGAGGAAGTAAATTTAAAAAAAAACAATGTTTCTTAAGGCTCTCAAATCAACTTTGCAGTTGATATATAGTTTGGTTTCCTTACCGCAGAAACTTCTCTTCTAAAAATGTAATGACACAAATACTTTTTAGGGGACAGGACAACCTGCTAGTAAGAAGGAGCTAAAGACTGAAGCCAACAAGAAGCGGAAACAGAGTTTATCAGAGGATGCAGACAATGATGAATCAAGTTGGGATTGGTGGACAAAGTACTTTGCATCCATAGAAGCAATGATTGAGGTAAATATCCTGATGCTTTGAACTTTGTGTTTAGTTAAGACACCGGAAGATAAAGTATTCTGAAATAAAAGACAACCAATCATAAAGTTACAGTAATCCTTCTTTCCAGGAAAGCAAAGAGGCACGCAAGGAGATAGCACAGATGCTAAACCAGCAGAATGGTGTGCTGCCCATCTACCTTGAAGACAACCTTGGAGCCACTGGAACAGCAGTAATGCAGGAACCAAAGCGTGAGCTATCGTGGACTGGGAGTGAAAAGAGTGTCGAGAAGAAAAAACATACTCTGAAAGGTGTATCTACAACTGCTAAGTTGGTTGCTCGACTCAGTCCAAAGAGCATGCGCAGAAGGACAGAACAAAAAACTGCACTCATGAAGGTTATTTTATTTTAGTGTTTAAATTACCATAATATTCTGTTACATAAGAAATTTAAGAGGATGAATGTCTTCTGGGATGGGAAACTACCCTGATGATGGAAGCAGTAAGCTTGTCTGAAACATTTCTAAATTTTTCTCAAACTACATGGCACAACATCCTAGAAGACAGTCATCTTCACACTCATCACTGTGAGAACTTGAAATAAAACCAGAAGTTTAGAAAACTTGAATAGAAATTTTTCATGATAAGATGCAACTGTAATAGACAGAAAAATTTGTAGTACATACTTTAAGGAGTGAGTACTTTGCTATCAGAGTTAGGTCACAGACTCAGCCTCTCCACTGCCCCATGTCAGGATTGCAGATAAAAGTTTGAATATTATATTATTTCTGCATATTTCAAAGAAGTTAGTACTCACAGAGTTCACTTTTAAAACTTCACTCTGTCTCTTATTTTATATGTTTAGACTAAGTTATCTTCATTTACAGATCCTACTTGGGAGCATATAGATAAGTATAAAGTCTTAGGCAGATGGTGAACCAATGATCTAATAATTAGCATATAAGTTTAGTATTCAAATGAATTCTAGTTCAGTCATGGCTTATGTCACTAATACCTAGGCTTACAGGTCTTTTTATAATTTGAAAATAAATTTAAAATATTACAAATGTAACATATACTCTGAATCCTACAGATCTATCCCAGTGAGTTAGAAATTCAACAAGAATACAATGGCTTCAAAGAATGGCTACAAACATTTGAACTATATCGAGGCAAGAAAAGTGGAGATGATGTGGAAGATGACAGCAGAGTTGTAGGAACATTCAAGGCAAGTTTACAGAATGTTGTTTACTCAGTCATATATTCATCATAGCTTAACCCACTGTAGTACCAAACACATAGTAAAACATCTCTTCTTTTTTGTGTTATATTTGAGGTTTTCGTGGCAGCGAGTCCAAAGATGGTTGTCTTCTGAGTTGCAGTACTGTGTAGTCTGGTAGAACTTTACCAACATTTCAGAGGTCCTTGCTGCTTCCATCATCAGGGTAAATGATGGAGGCAGCAAAAAACTCTGAAACATTGGTAAACTTCCATCAGACTACACAGCTCTGCAACAGAAGACAACCATATGTATGCATCTTCTTTAGTGCTATAGATTAGATCTTCTGACTTGTACAAGTTCCAAATTGCTGTAATTAATCTGTCCATCTCTGTAGGATCTTCCTAAATACCTTCTTCCTTGTAGTTTATATATTAATGTTTGTTCTACATGTCTTTCTGCTTCTGTTCTTTAAATGTGATCAGTCAAGTTATGTCATATGTCTTCTATCCCCTTAATTAAAATACAGTTGTTTCCTTGTGTGTTTGATTTGCTGTTTTTCTAATAACCTCACCTTACCAACTTGTCTCAAGAACCTCATTTCAGAAACTTAAATTTACTTTTTCTATCTCACCTCCAACTAACATGTTACATTATCCCATGTGCAGGGTGCTATTAAAGTCTACAAATGGCCATTGCCTAAAGACATTGAGGACCACACAATTATGGGATTTGACCCACAGTATGGGTTTTTCCAAGGTCTCCCATCCAATGACCCCATTCATGTTCTGGTGCGTGTGTATGTAGTGAAGGCAAATGACTTGCATCCAATGGACCTAAATGGCAAAGCAGATCCTTATGTTGTACTGCAACTTGGCTCCAAGAGAATCAGTGACAAGGAACATTACATCTCTAAGCAACTGAACCCTGTATTTGGCAAGTGAGTTACATTTAGATACACTTGTGTAAAAACATTACAAACTCCAAGAAAAAGTTTCTGTTTTCATAGATTTATATACACCTGTGCAAAAACATTTCAAACTCCAAGAAAATATTTGTTTTTATATATTTTTCAGAACCAGAGCATGTTTTTACACTATAACTTATTTCACATTTTATTTGTTTTCATTATGAAATTTAATAAAAATAATTCCCTACTCATTTTTATGCAGTCTGTTCTTATGTATGAGTATCAGCAAATAATTTTGACATCAAAGTCTGTAAGGGAAAGCAGCAGGAAACAATGTATTTGGTGCTGATTGGTGAGACTCATTGTCATTCGCTTACACATTATGTAATCTGTGGCATGATCATGCAGCCACACACATGCTGTGCCAAACAAACTGATGAGTATGTCATGAAAACTGGGGTATGATAACTTGTCTAGTTGTCCAATGACTGATGTTTTACACTGTTTAAAATTATTTCTTATGCAATAATTAATATTTCAGAGTGAACAAAGTTTAAAAAACGAAACCAAGAGCTACATAGCTCATAGCACTGATTATTATAAATGTTTAAGGAAATATTGGCAGATTTTCAATATACAAATTTTCCTTAATTATTTATTCATTCTTATTTGACACTTTAACAGATATTTCAGAATTTTTTAAACAAATTTTTGGTCCCTCTAATCAAAAACCATTGTTGATTGTGTCAGATATTTAGTGACTTACAATAAGATGTTATTGTTTAATAGCTTAAAACTTACACACTAAATCTGATCAGAAGTTTCATAAAGTAACAATCTCCTTATGAAATAATGACATTTTGTTCCTTTTCTGCAGATGTTTTGAAATTGAAGCAACATTCCCTCAGGACTCCATGCTCACAGTACAGATTCTGGATTGGGATTTGGTTGGTTCAGATGACATGATAGGTGAGACTCGCATTGATCTGGAGAACCGGTTCTACAGTCGTCACAGAGCCACATGTGGCATTGCTCGCAAATATGAAGAGTGAGTGATATATATATTTTTTTACTTACAGATACAGAATAGTATAATAAATAGATATCAGAGGAACTAATATTCATATTACTGAGTTCTGCTACCTAGTACTGTATTAGAATGTTGAAATGTTGGAGAACATTATGGGCTGGGCATGTAAATAGGATGACAGAAAGAGGCCAATTCAAAGACCAGAAAGAACATGTGAGGAGGATAACAGGTTGTGGAATGTATGTTACTGATCCAAAACTGCATCCAGTGGAAGGCTTTGGTATTAAGGTATTAGTGGTGTTGAACTTTCTAGTTGGCTTCTACCACAGAATCAGTTTCAAGAGCAAAGATTATATAGCACTGAAAGAGATGTAAACATGGTCAAGAATAATGAAAAGGTATGGATTTGGAAGGATACTTGTGGCCTAGTTCAACATACTATCCAAATGTGCATGTGAAGAGAAATGTAACACATAGGGGCAAATAAAGAATACAGCACTTTGGTTGATAAACCTCTTGGAAAGTAACCAGTTAGATGACTGAAATGGAGATATGAAGATAACATTAAGCTACATATTAAAATACTTTGTAAGAATTATATCCAGTGACAGCCTTTGATGTTAGCAGTGTTAAATCTTTTGTTTCTACTACCAGAGACTTAAATTACGTTCAATTTGAAATTAGATTTTCTACATTATGAAGTTACCTTTGTTACAGAGATTTTACTTTTTAATAAAGTATTATAAAACAATTAAACTTTCTGTTGCATATCACTCACATTGATAAATAAACATATCTTGTTTTAGTCTAGTGTATGTTATGGTACATCTCTCACTAAATTTCCTTCACACAGTTTCGGATATAACCAATGGCGAGACCCCATGAAACCAACTCAGATACTTGCAAAACTGTGTAAAGATGGGAAGATAGATGGTCCATCTTACAGCAATGGTAAAGTGAAAATTGGACGTCAGACTTTCTTTCTACAAGCAGAAGATAGTGATTGCAATTTGAATACCAAAGGTGAACCAAATATCAGCTTCTTCATACTTGTTATTATATTTCAGTTTTCAGATTATAATTTTGCATATCTGCTTTTAGAAATGAAATCATATTGCTTATTTTTCTTTACTTTCCTTCAACTTTTGTTATTAATATGTCAAGGATCATCTTTATGTTGTGACATTTCAACATGTAGGTCTGGAGGAGCACATGGCACTAGCTGTTCTTCATCGATGGCATGAGTTCCCACGAATTGGTTGCCAACTTGTTCCAGAACATATTGAAACTAGACCACTCTACAACCCTGAAAAACCTGGCATAGAACAGGTCAGTTGTTTTACATTAATGCTTCTGTTCCTTCTCACAATAATTTATAATCCATACTCAAGTATCATCATTATTCACTGATGTTTCCAACATTTTGGGCCACTGTGTGACAAAGCCTTCTACATTCTTCTTTGTCCACGGAGAAGGACTTGTCATATTTGTGTCCACTCTTGTCTTTCTGTTTTATATCTACTGTCACTTGTCTCTGTTCTGGCATAATTAAAGAGAATGTCAAACAAACAGTGATTCAACTTGATGCAAATGGCAGTAAGAGTAGAAGTGACAAGAGCAGTTCTTTTCACAGTGATTGTGATTATTTGAAAGTAAGTGAACTGGTGTACAGTAGAATCAGTGATATACACTGTGTTTCTTGGATACCACAATATCTGTTATTGATGTAAGAATGAAAAATTAAATATAGTTTGGGAACATTTTGTTTTATCTACGAACATTTTAGTTACACGGTAAAAATTACAATTGTGGAAACAGTTTGTTCTATACAGAAGCACTGAACTTATTTAGACAACAAGGATAAAGCATGGTCCATCTGTGAACAATAGTTTTATATTGATAGTACATGTCGTGAGCTGTTGTACAGTACCACTTCACTCTGCTCCTGTCCCTCTGTGTAAGCTGTGGTGTTAGCTTTCTTGACATCACTGTTCCTCTCTGATATTTTCACACAGGCACTAGAGCAACTACTCAAGTTATACCATCATATTTAGGTGAAGTATTTTCAAATTTACATTCTTGGAAAGTGACTCAGTTTAATAATCCAAAAGGTCCCCCATCACAAGTGACACATTTAGAAACAACTGGTATAACTTCAGAGTTTATATATATTGAGTAAATATACATTAATAAATGAATAGATGTTGTTTTTTGTTGTTGTTGTTGTAAATTTTGGGGTTAGGACATGCCTCTTCCTGGACCGGCTCTGGACATCTCTCCTAGGAAGCCCAAGTCATACGAACTGCGCATAATTATATGGAACACAGATGAAGTAGTGCTTGAGGATGATGCATTCTTCACTGGTGAAAAGATGTCTGACATATATGTGAAAGGGTGGGTGCTGATGTATCCATTTGATTTACTTTAGTGTGGCAGTTTCAGCTCTTGCAAATCTTAATGTTTTACATGGGTTAAATGCCATTCAAGAAAGTAATTTAGTTTATTCTTCTTCTTCTTCTTCTTATTCTACTTTCTTGGCTCTACAACCCAGTTGTGGGTCTTCGCCACCTCCTTTTCAGAGGTTTTCCTAGTCTTTGAAGCGTGCATTTGTGAATAGTGAGTGACCAGCCCACTGCCTCTGCACAATTTATACGCAATCCTGATTTGTCTGCTAGAGCCATCTAGTAGTGAGAGGCTTGGGTGAGAAATTACTGCTGAATTTTGCTTATGAAACATCTCGTTTCATGCTCGTAAGGTTATTTTACATGCCATAAATCTATAACATGGGACTGCTGGCTTTACTTCCCCTCTGAAGGAAGTTATGCTACAGATTTTTATCACCCTTAAAAATCCATTGACCTCAGCCTGGTTTGAACCTGCAAACCTTGGGTCCAGTGGCGAGCACGCTAACCACTAGTCCACTGAGGGCAACAATTTAGTTTATTGTTGTTGTTGTTGTTCCATCTATTCACCACTTTATAGGTTATTTACTTCTATGTACCCAAGACAAACCTTGCCAAGGTACATAATGCAGTAGCTATTTCCAAAATAAATTTTATTTTTAATATGTGTTACATGTATTATAACTTCAAAATCAAATAGGACTTGCTATTTAAGATACTGAAAACCAACATCACATTGCATTCAAAACAAATTTCTGCCTTGAGGTCATCAGAGTACTGGATTCTGATTCAATCCATGATTCTACAGCTTCGTAAAATTGTCAGAAATACATGCCCTTTATTTTATGGATATCATGAACTATTAGCTAGGTAGCACATAAGAGCAGAAACATAATTTTAAATCAAGCCAAGTTTATGGATAGAAACAACTTTTTGTACATGTTACAAAGATATAACTGTAATTCATAATTCCTCTTAGAATCATAATACAAATTCAAGCATCATAAGTTTTCCTCAGAACTTCTTGTTTATACAGGTGGCTCAAAGGACCAGAAGATTGTCAGTGTACTGATATCCATTATCGCTCACTGACAGGTGAGGGAAACTTCAACTGGCGCTTCATTTATCCCTTTGACTACCTGGTAGCTGAAGAGAAAATAGTGATCTCAAGGAAAGAGTCTCTCTTCTCTTGGGATGAGACAGAGTGCAAAATTCCTGCCCGTCTGGAGCTGCAGGTATGGGATGCAGACCACTTCTCAGCTGATGACTTCTTAGGTACGTGTTACGCTTCTAAACTCTGTCTTATATAAATTACATTTAAACTTTATTTATTTATTTATTCTGTTTATTTTGCAAAAGGCAAAATATTAGAACATGTCATTAAACAAATTTAAAACACATGCACATGCTCACTGGTTATGTCTCTTACATACTCCAGAGATAGAGACAGATGAGTATGGTGCATTGTTGCAATGATGAACAGCAGGGAGAAAAATGGTACTTGGAGAAAACTTTTCCCTAGGTCCTTTGTCATAAGTTTCACATGGTACACCCAAGATTAACTTGAGCCTCCACACTGAGAAGCTTGGGTTTAACTGCATTAGCTATGGTTTAACCAGAAATTTTACTAATGTTCTAATGCAGGTGCCATAACACTAGATTTGAATCGATTTCCTCGGGGTGCAAAGTCTTCCAAACTATGCACCCTAGACATGCTCAGTACTACTGGATCTGTTCCAATGGTGAACATTTTCAAACAGAAGAGGGTGAAAGGCTGGTGGCCATTCTATGTGAAGAAAGAAAATGAAGAAATGGAGCTTACGGTTGGTACCTCATGTTTATGTATTTATTTGTGATTTACTTAATGATGCTGTAAGCAGCCCTAACCCTATAGTATAAAATTATCAGATGATTCATGAATAATGAATTGGAAAAGATGTGGAAGGAAGTGGTATTGGCCTGTCTTATGATATTAAGTAGGCCTGGAGAGACTGGAGAAAACCATGTGAAACCTCAGTCTGGTAACTGGCTTTTGTGCCAAGATTTGACAGTAATGTTCTTTTTCTTCTGTTTCCTAACACATGACAAGTTAATAAATTTGTATGCATTCTTGGCAGAGATTGTGTCTGCCAACATGTTATATCTTAAAACTCATTAAGATCTGCAATCTTTAACTAGTTCAATTCTAAGATTAGTAAACGTTTAATAAAATAAAAAAAATGTTAACATTGTGGTGTGATATCTGTAATGCTTTAGATTTGCAGTAAATAAATATCAAGGCCAATCAGGAACGCAGAATATCAAATAACATATTTTGAAAATTCTATACTCCTAGGAGTGTATAGTTTGTATGTGTGTGTGTTTTCTGGGTTGTGACACCACGTAGTCTTGTCAGTGGTTACTAGTGTTTTGAAGAAATATACTACACCCATCACTGAAAATGAGGTAGCATGTTCCTCCACATTGCTGATAACCATTGTTAAGAGTACATAAGGTCATAACCCAGAAGACCACAATCTTAACCCTCATCGCTATTATGATCTCAAATCATATTTATAGTATAATTTTAAGAGAACAAAAGGTAAATTATCACAATTTTGTAAAAAGCAGTTGATTTATACCACTATAACTGGACCAGGGCAAGGTAGAAGCTGAACTTCATCTTCTAACACGTGAAGAAGCAGAGAAGAACCCAGCAGGACTGGGTCGCAATGAACCTGACCCTCTTGACAAACCTAGGTAAGTATAGAATTCATTTGATTATTACTGCAATTGCTGCTGTCATTTTCTCTTCCTTGTCTTTTACTACTTTGTCATTGCTTTCTTCCTCTTCATCTTTTGTTATCTGAGTCTTGGATTATTTAATGATACTTTTTCAATTGTATAGATATAACATGTAAAATTATAGAATGATTGTGAACCATGAATTGGAAGAGACACAGAAGAAAGCTGTACTGGCATATTTCAATGTAGCACGCCAACATTTCTATGGAGGGACTGAGGATAGCAACAAATAATTCTCATTCTGAAAAGCCCACCCTTGGATTTAGTGTCTACGCATATGTATAATGTTATTGTATTCACCAGCCGGCCAGATGCATCCTTCATGTGGTTCCTGAATCCACTGAAGTCAATCCGGTACATTGTGTGGCATAACTACAAGTGGGCCATCCTCAAGATCCTGGCTGTGCTGGCTCTGGCAGTTGTGTTGTTGCTTTTCTTCTACTCAGTTCCTGGTTACACTGTCAAAAAGCTACTGGGAGCTTGAGATCAAGGCTTCATCATATATGCAGCATTTACAACTGCAAGCCAACAAAATGTGTCACTAGACATCACAAGGGCTACTGTGATGTTAAGTAGGATCAAGCAGTACATATCCCTCTCTCAGTTAGAATGCAGGTGAGTTATCTTTTAGCAAAATAGGCCCAATGTGCCAACCAATGATACTGATCACAGTATAATCCAATGGGCCAACTAAATAGCTGAGAAGCTTTTGCACGAGTTGTGAAAGAAACAGGGCAACTTTCCAGAAGGACCATGCAAAAGTAGCACAAATGTATGTGCTGGTATAATGTACAATAAGATAAATTTTATTGATGTGAGTATCATATGATGCTTCTTGATTGAAGATTTTTACAGGTTTCTAGCATCAAAATTTGGTCAAAATCTTCACACAGACTGCATCACACCTATGGACCAATCTTGGTCCACTAATGATACTCAGTCATGGTTTCTAATGCTGTAAATTGTATGTACAAGTTGGGGCCCCCAACCTGAACCACACTTCTTCACATGAATCAGCTTGAAGGTCATGACTCAAAGCCTGGTACACATGTGTATGGCTGCAGGCAGCAATGAATGTGCATAGTTATATGACAAACCATGTTACAGTCAACACATAAACCAATTACTACATAATTTAAATTCATGTTATTGTGAATAGCAACCAGGTTAGATCATACCACCTGTGAGTATTATGGATGGCTATGATCATCTATGATTGCTGTCTTTAATAAGAACAGTACTGTCTCCCAAACAGAATCTTAGCCACAACAGGAGTAAACAAATTAGCTGCTGGCAGCTGAAAACTGGCACTAAGAATGCCTAATTAGCAATGGGAAAGATTTTGACTGGGACACCTGCTATCTACAAGTAACTGTGCTGAGCTCTTATGAGGCAACAAAAGCCTTTCAAGTTTTCAAATTTAAAAATACACATTGTAAATATAATTAGTGTACTTGTGCTCTTAATTCTTTCTGCTGGACTGTCTCAGCATTCACAGAAATCCTTTTCTTGTCCATCGTTGGGCTTTGTCCAGCAAATGTGGAAATCTTAACATTTAAACAATACAACTGAAACTGGCCATAATGGTTTGTCATGTACTTAAACAAATGGAATTTTGTTATGCTCTGTCTAAAATTTTGAAAATCATGTTCCTTTATTCTGTATAATCTGTTGTATTATTAAATTGTAAAATATTAAATGACACTTGTTAATATGTTGTGTGTCAAAACATGTAGACAGCAAAGAGTTGATGATTTTGTTCCCATTCTACTTAAGCCATCACAACTCTCAGCACACTGTGACGCAAAACATTCCTAGTGGTTAATACAATATGGTTACCATGGGAAGTTTGTTTTCAGTGGTTCCAAGTGTCTTAGCAGACAACAGGAACACATTAAAAAAGCAATTACAAGTTACAGTAAATTAAAAATAAAATCATATAGGCCTATATTGAAATTAAATATTATAAATAGGGATCAGTTATTATAGATCTTACCTTATGAGGTGTTGTAAAAAGAACCAAGCTCGATTTCAGGCCATGCCTAATGTCGCAGTTTTAGATTTTATCCCTCCTTGTTTATTTTTTAATACTCCATAGAAACATCATCTTTAATGCTTGATATTTGCTTAAATTTTTCTTAGCTCATGTCCATGTTTCACTCATGTAATAAACTTTATATACATTAGCACTTGCACTTATATACAAACCAATCTGACACCAGTGTCCCTTAAAAGCAGCTACATACCTGTGCAAGAAATTCCCTCGTGGTGTAGAATGTAACACACCTAAAGAATAATGTAGAAATCCTCTTGTACGAGTTATCACACAAAAATAACTAGACTGGTGCTATAACTCTTTTTTTCCCATAATTACAAATATTAAATGTGATCGCCCTCAATATAATTCCCTTCGGAGTTGACATACAGCCGCATACAATGCTGCCACTGTTGATAGCAGTGCCGTTGATCATTTTCTGTACGGACCGCTTCTACCGCCTCAAAATAGGTTCCTTTGAGCACGTATTTGTTCTTTGGAAAAAGAAAGAAGTCTCAGGGAGCCAGGTGTGATGAATAGGAAGGGGTGGTCTTATTGGTTAAAAACTGCTTCACAGACAAAGCTGTGTGGGCTGGCGCGTTAATCTGGTCCAAAATTTTGTCAAGATTTCCATGTAATATAGCTGATTTACCGTCGCTGGGAAGCCACTTTGCCATCGCAACAGCCTTGTTATCGAAGAAAATTGATATGCGTGAACGACCTGGGAGCTCATCAACTTCCGCACTTTCCCTGCCTTCCAAAAATCGTTTGTGCCATTGGAATATACGTGCACGAGACATACAATCTTCACTGTAATCCTCAGTCAATAACTGAAAATTTTCCGATTTGGATTTATTGAGTTTAACGTCAGACTTTATGTTAACGCATTGTTCCAATATAAGACCTGACATTTTCGGACCAAGCGTAAAAGAACGACTGTACAGAAACACTCCTAAATTGCTACTGATTGAAGTGATCAAGTTGAAACTTGCACCACTGGTAGAGGATAGATCAAGATCAAATATGGTCTGTTTATTTGCCTAGTTACAGCATCATTCTCGTTATTTTTGTGTCAGACTTCGTATGACAGCAATGTGGAACTTAAGAGCCTGATAGGTGTCACTATGAACATAAACTTATAATAACTTGTTCAGGGTCAGTTATACAAAAGTTTAAGCATAAAACATTTTATGCTGAAGTTGAACCATAAAATACGCATTTTTCAAAACTGATTCCAAGGATTTTTATTACTTTTCACTCTTCAAGAATTTTTGTGTGTATAATATTAACTTTAGAGGCTGTAGTCACTCAAATGATGAAAAAAATTCCCTTATCACCATATTTTTGTAGAAGTGTAATTGTGACATCCATTTCTTTTCTTTTACATATGAAACAGAAATGAAAAAAATTTTCTTGATATGTTTTGCAATGCTTATTTACAGTATTGTTGCAAGTGGAGTATACATTTATTTTGAACACTAATAATCAAATGAACATCATATTAATATGAACAGAAACAGTACATCAGATATATTTAATTCAAAACAATTAATATGAATTCCAAGTGCTGGAGGAACTTATCTCAAGCTTTCTTGTTAAATTCACACACTGACTTCATAAATATGATTTTTAAGGTTATGAAGCTCAGTTGGTAAAGATGGAACATAATGCAAAATCTTCGTGTAAGTCCATCCATAAATATGGACCATGGTTTGGTCAATCCATTTTCCAGAGTTTCGTTATATCCCAATAGACATGCCTCACTTGGATTCTTACTGAACTAAATTACTTCCCTAATTACAAAACAAAACTTTATACTTACTGTGTAACTTGGCATTAATATAATGTTTGTCATTATTTGTTCAAAATTAGTTTTTAAAAGAGTACTGTATACTCTATTTGTAATATAAATATGAGGAGTATAGTTGGGCAGATTTAAGAAAGGTAATCATCACAGGCCATACATGAAGGCATTACTTGCAAACAATATTTGTAATAAATCTGTATTTAAAAATTGCAGATGTAACTTGTTCTCATTGCATCAACATTTAGGATCAGTTTGTCAGTCTGACAGCTACATAAGGAACTGCTATAACTATAGTGTACCTTCCTTCTACTCGTGTTCTTTGTGACTAGTCAATGTGAATTGTACAACATATCTTCTTTAAATGACAATTGCATATTGTGATATAAAAATATTACAGGTTAAATCAATTATATTATTGTACACATATAAACATGTATTTTTCAAAATATATGTGAAATGAATTGAATTATATAGTATTTGTAGCCATTGACTTGTTTCTAAATTACTTATAATAATATAAAGCTTGTAAATATATATCCAAGAAGTTACCCTAGTAGTTACTTTCAATGTTCTCATATGCATTATATCTTACAGAACTAAAAAACAGTTTATTCTGTTCATGATAAATGAATTATTATGTTTCCTGCATATGCTTATCACTTTAGTGAAAACTGAAGAATAATTTTTTATAAGTGTAACAAATTTTTAAACAGAAGCACAAATCATGTTCTGGAATTAATTCTGAATCCTAATCATTATGTATTGTTTTCAGGTTTCATCTCCAAAATTACTGACTGAGTTTTGATTAATTCTTTTTAATGCAAGGCCAACAGTAGAAGATGTTGAATTGTTTAAACTTTGGTTCCATTCAGTAAAATATAATCCCTTACTTTACGTGAACATTAAATAAAATTGCTAATTTGCATCTCATTGGTCTTGATGTTCATTTCTTGCAGATATAAATTTATTGTTGTGAAACTCAGAATACGGTTTCCAAGACCCACCAAACATGCACAAACCTTCACCTCCCACAGATGTACAGTATCTAATTTACAAAAAAATCAATAGCTACTACCAATAATCGGTATCTTGTAACTTGTGACAACTCAGAATCATAAATACAAACAAATGTGACCAAAGGAAATAACTTTGAAAGTGATAAGAGCAGCAAAACTTTAAATACGAAACAAGGAAGGTGTTTCGCTCTACTACAGTTAGATGGTAGTAATGGTGCTTAATACTACTTATACGCTTGTTCTGAAACTGCCTTGGCTCTGACATTGTGAGTATAGTATATATGGTTACGGAGACTGCTTCTGTTCTTAGACAGCTTACTGCAGTGAGGACAATTGAAAGGCCCACGATCATCTCCATGTGCATCCCGCACATGTATACTCAAGTTGGTTTTATTCACAAACACACGGTTACATTCGGTGCAATCAAATTTTAGTTTTTGGGCCCATGTTCTATTACCTGTGGAAAGAATACAATTTTATTAGAAGTGTAGAGTCATAATTCTCTTTATAAACTCATTTCTGGTCTTACAGTTTGGAACCAACATGACCACCATACATTTAAAATGCATGTAGATGTCAGACTTCATCATTAGAAAAATTTAATGGCTATCAATAATTACTATACATAAAATAATCTTTGACAAACAATAAACACAGAATTTTGTACAAGCTCTTTTGTGATATCTTTCTGTATGCGGTATACATTTAAAAGACTTCAGTGTTAATACATTTATCCATTGATGACTATTGTGTAGAAACAAAACACAGTTCATCCAATGTAAGATCTACAACTTGTTTGAAGTATAAATTGATTATTAACATGTTAACTCTTTTCCACATCAAACACAGTAGAATGTAGCAATAAATGTCACCTGCCATGTTTATTCAATTCAATTAATTTATTAGTGTGCATGACAACAGCCAACTTATCATTAAATGCAGTGAATAAAGGGCATGTTCTGAGAATATCTACAATTAAATTCAGTCAGTGTTCATAAGAAAGTTTTATATGAAGATAATTACAAAAATATTAAGAGCTAATTTAAAGGATTTAAGAGATGGCTGCTTGGATAATAAAACTACAAGGTAAGGTAGAGCATTATGTAAAGTTACTGGGGATTCAATTTCCAGCAGATGCAGATACTTTCCTCTCTACCATCATGTAAAAACAAGTCCTGGAGTCCACTTAGCCTCATACCGAGTGGTACAAATTAGCAGCTGAAGCACGAAGTTGACCACTCACCTCCATCTAGTGCCAAAGTCTAGAATGTGAGCAGCTTTACTGACATGTTTCCTACTTATCTTCATTGATATATTTATTTATAGTTTTTTTAATAATGATTTTTCAGTAGATCAGACTAGATAGCATTGAATGAGAGGATTATGGTGAATAATAAAATGGAAAAGACGTGGAAGGTTTAAGGTACTATCCCATAATTTGCCTGGAGGGGCTGAGAAAAACCATGAAGAACCCCAGTCAGGATAGCTTGTTTCTAGGCAGAGATTTTAATCTGGGACCTCCAGAATACAAAGCAGGAGTGTTAACAACTAGACCATGATGTACAGTCTCATCGTCATGTTGTGCTGCTTGGGCACGGGTAAAAAAAATCTGGATTATGACTGTACATAAGTGTGCATACCCATACATTAGCAGATAATTAAATGAATTTTCTGTGCTGTTTTAATTGTGAAGGTTATATAGCAACAAATGAAATGTTAAGAAGATAAGGAATGGTAAGAATGGATGTGGAAGAGAGAAGTCACAAACAATTTTAAAGCATTATACAACATTAGATTAGAGTAACTAACAGAAATTATGAGACACAATAGTCAGGATAACACATAATTTGCCCTAGATTCAATCTGTCATACACATTATTCCTGAACTAACTTGCTTGGTTTCAGACAGGAAATTGTTACTAATGATTCCATAATAAATATCTACATTGAAGGACATCCAACAGCAGGCCAGCACTCAGTTTGTTTTACGCATTAACATTTACAAAATTATATTCTCAGAAACTGATATGCCAATGGGCCCATTTGCTTACACACATGGAAAATCAGCACGTGGTTTGTGTTGGACAGCATTTATTTTGTAATTTCGATTGCTATGGCAATACACATACTTTTGATTTTTCTAAATGTAGAATAAAGGATTCATAAGCCTTATTTCATAAGAATAAAGAAAGAAGTATACAACTACCACACTTGTCTATTTTGCAACAGCCATGCTTTTAACCAGGGTGAAATATATACTCATCAGCCATGGCGTAGCCCAGTCAGTAAAGCGGCTGGTTATAGCCTGGATGACTGGAGTTAAATTAACAAAGACAATGATTTTTTTCTCTTTTTTTAACTTGACAAGTATCCAGCGTCCTATTAAATGAGTACCAAGGGCTCTCTTCGGCAGCATGAATCTGACCATTCACCTCAATTTACTGTGTGGAGCTTCACTCCATACTTATTCACACAGATATTTTTGTTTTAAAAAATAGTAATCTTAATGCAGATTAAAAGCGACTAAAGCCAGTGGTGCAAACAAATTTTGTCAGAAAATAGATTAACAGACAATAGAACCCATTAATTGATCGTATACAACAAAACAATTTGCAGATATTCCATAATGTGACATAATCTGTGGTATATTTCACTTTTGTTTGTATTATTTTAAATTTATTTACATCACTTTAGGTCCTTAAATGGGTCCAGAATTATACAACACAAATGTATCAACTACTTAACAACAACTATTTGCCCACAATCTAGCCACTGTGCATCATGCAGATATTTTATTACTTCTCTCCAGTCTCAGCCAACTTTCCTATGACATGTGGTTGAGTGTATTTATGGAGCAGTGGGCCTCTACATATACAAAGTTTGTCCATGAATATGAACTTCACCACTGAATTACAATCTTTCTGTCCCCCTGCTTGAACACTTAATTTATCTACAAGCCAGCAGGATGTGACAGTGAGCATGCAAAATAAACTTTCTCTGGAATGGCACTCCATTTCTCATCTCATCTCCATATAGTAACTGGCACATCAAAGAGGAAGTATTTCTTCATATGTTAAATAATTCTTCACACTAACATAAGATGATCTTCAAATGTCATAATAGTTTTAGTAAAGAATTTATCTATTATACACAATGTTCTTTGGTCTCTTCTATTTCCTATTGCACTGCCTGATTGGCTGTTGCTAGCAGACCACATAAAATATAAGGTATAAGTGATGTATATTCAACACTGTTTCATCACTACGCAACCATATATGGTTTAATACATAAAGCAATGCATTTAATATTTAAAAGAGTCTTCACATGCAGTGCCACAGCACTACATAAAAGAAATTATATATGCCACATCCTTTTGCTCTTAGAACTTGAACTAAATTTTAATAAGAACCATTCAGTGTTTGTTTCTTAGAGTTCTGACATTTATATGTCATCTTAGATGTTAAAGTACTGCGTTATTATTTAAAATATTATTTATGAAGCTTATAAAAGATTAATTTTTAAGATTAATCTAATTTACTTGCAGTTACAAAACATTAAGTAAGAATTTATTTAAGACATAAACTCATTATTTCAATATAGCTCATTCCAAGAAGAACAAAAGCAAGGAAGTGGTACTTCACCTAGAATTAAATAACTCTTCATACTATCAAAATAAGAACTTAAAAATACTTTTGTAAATGCAGAGATGAACTGAGCACCCACATCACATTCATAATTTCAAATAGCTTAATCATGATGATCATAATGGGTTTGAACTTCAGTAACTGATTTATCCTTAATATTGTGACTGCAGTAAAGATGGTAACGTAGACTGCTCTTATTTTTAAATATCTTATTGCAGCAAGGGCAGCTGAATGGTCCACGGCCCTGTCCATGGGCATCCCGCACATGTACATTCAGGTTGTATTTCTTGCCAAATTCACGGTTACACTCTGGACAGGCAAATTTTATTCCTTGTCTTCTTGTTCTACTACCTGCAGAAGAGATATGACAGTATTAGAGTTGTTAAATGTTTTTTACTTTTATAAATGTAAACATAAAATTTCTGAACCAACCTAACTTCCCAATCTCTCATTCACTATGAGAAACTGTTTTCTACACACAAAACTACAATTTTCTCTCTTATATATGGGTGTGAGACTCTGTCTCTTACTCCTTGGGAAGAAGAGACTGAAGGTGTTTGAGAAGAAAGTGATGAGAAGCATTTTGTGACCTAAGAGAGAAGATGTAGTGAGAGGACAAAGACAATCATATAATGAGCATCATACTTTACCTGACATTAGTTGGTTGAATCAAGGAGGATGAGATGGGTGGAATATGAAGCAAGCATGGAAAGGTGAAAAATGCTTAAACAATTTTTTTGGAAATATTCCACTTGGGAGACAGCTGAAAATTAGAGGACATTTAAATTGGACCTGAGAGAAATGAAGTGTGTGGACTGGAGTCAAATGGTCCAGTACAGAGTACAGGATAGAATGGCAATTTTTTGTAAATACTGTAACACAAACCCCTGAGTTCTGTAAAAGTGGGGAATTTCTCAGTCACCTTAGCAAGTATAAAATATGTAATTAAAGACTCTGAACAATGATTTAATCTCTACTTATTCACTGACTCTCTCATGCTTCATTATGCCACATCCTCTCCAATCCAGCCTCTAGACCAATGGGTACTGGGTTTTGTTTCCATAATGATAAAGTGGCCATAGCATGAAGCTGGCCACTCACTTTAATGTAATATTGCCATTTGTAATGCACCAAGCTTCAGCCCCCTCTTATGTCCTAATGAATTGCTACTTATTCACAGGTGAACCTTCACCTTAATTTACCTTCATTTGGATTTTGCAGGATTATATTTTATATCCATTCACTTCACTCTTCTTTGGTCATAAACTGATGCATTTGGCATAATGTTTATATGTGTTTTTCCAGTTCCTTATCATGTTTTATCAAATCATTTGATAAACAAATGGTTTGTTAACATGTAATTTGCACTGAGCTTCAAAGAATTTGGAGGACCACCAAATGACACAGTTGGTTCAGCATATTCATAGAAACAGATTCAATTATAAATTCAATAATGTGTAACTTAGAATCTTATTAGACTGTTCTGTTTCTTGATGTTGGTCTTCTGGGTTGAAATGCTGTGTGGACGTGTAGGTAAATAACAACATTTGAAGGAACACTGGTGTCTGCCTGGAAGTCCACATGGCATTACAGCCCAGAAAGTAGATCACCAGTAACATCTTCACTGGTCTGAGAACCTCAAATCCAACATATTCTGTCTATTCAACTACTCTACTGATACACTGAAGAACATTTCACAATACTATGCAGAACTTAACTAGAAATAAAACTGAAAAAAGTAAAATTGTTTATTGTTATCAACACAGGGATAGAATATGTTGAAAAAGGGGACTGACAAAATGTTAAACAAAAAAAACTTCATAATGTATTTTATACCCTACTGATGAAAATGTAAGCAACTATTTTTTATTACATAATGTTCTCTGAGTAAGTAATTACAATGGTAAACACAAAATTCATCTGAGCTTGTCATCTTTATTATTACAAAAAATGCATACGTAAAAATACTTGGTACTCTTGCTGTGCAAAATTCTAACTTACTTTCATGTAGTTTTGAATGTAGGTAACAGTAAACAATGCTCACACAGACATGTTTTCATATTCTACACGAAGATCATTATACTATTAATATGCATGTATAATATCAGTAGTAAAGCAAACATTTCATTACCTCTAGCTTGAATAATAAATATGAATGATGAACTATTTCAATATTTCTGCATTTAATATGCAGGAAGAGCATGTAGATATTTAAACCAATACAATAAAATCTGTTCATCAGATTATTCAGTCTATTTCAACAAGACACATTTCAAGTGTCTTCATTCACTAAATACATTTAATTAAGCATAATATAAGGAGTGTTCAACAGGCTGGTTGTTGAGGATCCTTTGGAGTCCAGCTTTCTGTAACAGCCTTTGCACGGATACTGTGAATGTTATATACATGATTACGGAGACTGCTTTTGTTCTTAGAAAGCTTATTGCAGTATGGACAGCTGAATGGCCCACGGTCCTCCCCATGAGCATCTCTCATATGTACAGTCAAGTTACGATTGTTCACAAACTCACGACTACATTGGAGGCAAGGAAATTTTCGTGGCCCGCCTGTGGAAGAAACGAAATATGTTAGTTCCATGAAAGTATCCTTTGTAGTATAAATGCTGTGTTTAATGTATTACCAAGTTACCATTGTGGCATAATCTTTGATGTAGGAATGGGTACATTGTAGCTCACAAAAAATAATTTAATCTAGCCCATGGTGATATTCAGAAAGTACAAGAACTGCAATAAATAAATATAAGTTGATATTTTAATGGAAATTCAATTCTTTGGGTCTGTAGGTCATTCATAAAGTAACTATTAAACACATTTTTTATACCTGTAAATTATTCATACTGACTGAACAAATTCTGTAGACACAGGAAGACATAAAAATGGTATTACTAGTAATTGTGCAAATAAATCAAGAATATACTGTTGGTTTGAAGTTTCAGTGGTTATTTGGTTGTTACTTTTGTTTTTGGGGACTAGCATTTACGAAAACATTCTGAAATTTTTTTAAACTGAATTACATGAAGTCCAAGGCCATGCTGCTTGCAGAAGATTCACTGTTACATAATATCTCACTGCATAAAATAAAAGTAACTTCATTGATTTTAAATACATAATTATTCAACACAAATACATCATTTTCAAAGATGAATCTTAGGTATTGTAATATATTTGTATGCATGTTTGTGTGCCTGCACCAATGTGCTCCTCCTATGGAAAATAATTTATAATCCACCTGAGACATTTTTAGTCACCTTGACATATAAGATTATAAAATTTCTACCAGAATTCTAGGATAAGGAAAAAATCTCTAGAACTGGGAAATTTTACTATACTGTTAGAGATATCGTCAGAAAGTAAGAAATGTCAGATGGTATAGAAAATACAAGCAGCAGAGATGAGTATTAAGAAATGAACAAAAAGGGGAAAATCTTGTACCAAGATAAATTATGAAAGATCTGAGAGCATAAACTATACACAAAAGTAGTGAAAAGAAGGATACAACTGTACCAACTATGTGTTATATATGAACAACATGATTCCTTTGAGACAGAACTGAAGAAGGTAAATAATGAACCACTGCAAAGACAAAATGAGGGGAGATATATGAAAGAGAGTGTAGAAAGAATGAAAACAGGTACAAGAGTGGTTATGAGGCAACAGAGAATAATGGGCAGATTCTGTCACAAGGTTACTAATGCAACGCGGCAGAAATGTTGAAAGATGTTAATGTACTTCTGCAGTTGCTTGTTGTAAAGAATTAGAATCTTGAATGGTGCCATAAATAACACTCTTTTAACATTTTTCCACACCTTTCCACTGATGTCAGTCTGCATGAAAGAAGGAACAGGACGGGTCCATCTAAAAAATTAATAATATGAAATAAAATTAATTTAATAAGTACATATAAAATTAAATATGTACCTATAGAACTTTAAAAAATACAACAATTTTTATATAAACAATGTAGTAAATTTTCACCTCTACAGAACATTATCATCCTTATAATTTAAAACAGAAATTATACTATACATATCTTAATTAAAAATTAATACATTTAGGGGTGGGATTTTGTGTGAAAAGTATACTGCCTGTTGTGGGATATTTTACCATGTTTGGTGGAACTTTGAAAAACAACTAAAACTTCAATCATAATGTGCTGAACATTACAGTCCAGTCATGAGGAATCTTGCTTCATGTCTGGGAAGGCCTGGGTTCCATTATTGGCTTAGAATTTGTAAACCATGACAATGAAGTTTGAGGTCCTCATGGCTGTGAAGATGTCAATGGTGGTTTTCTTGGAGTAACACTGTGGAGTTGTAGGTAGATCTACTTCCTAACAACCTCAACAGCGCTGAAGATGGAGGCAGTATCTTCCTCTGAAATGCTGGTGTCTACCTATAAGTCCACAAAGCATTATTACCCAGAACACCAACATCAACACCACGACTGAAGTCTTTTGTGATTTTCCTCAGTTTCTCTATTAAAAGTTCTGGAACAACATGCTAAATTGGCCATGGTTACTTTTATCACCATTCATTTGATGATAAAAACCAATGCAGTAAAACAAAGAAATACCATCTCCTCCTGAATCAGAATGTCTACAACTGGAGACCTAACCCTAAACTTTCAAAAATGAAACACAAGCACTTTACGCAGAATGTTCAGTCATTTTACATAAAAAATACATCCATACCCAAAGAAATAACTTTGCAGTCTCATTTCCACATCACTATGTGACATGCTTCATGAACTAACTTCAAAAGTATGATAGTTTATAATAAGTTAATATTTAATTTTGACTTGTTCTAAACTATATTTCTGTGTTGAGAATATGAACAACTGGAAAAATATCTTAAATATACACTTCAAGTCATGAACATTAATCTTTAGGTGAGATATGATATGACATTTTTGAAAGATAAAATACAATAAAATTACAGTACTATATTATGAGTTTGTCGTCTTTCATTTCAAATTCAAACATCAACTTACAAGTACATAACAGAGAAGCAATTTTTCCTAGGTGATGTGGAAATATAAAATCATCCAATATGAAAAAGTCAAAATTAGTATTAGTAAATTAATTAGCTACCTTAACATATAACTTATCCTCCAAATACCTCTTTATTTGAGACTCAAAGAACACACTCCTCAATAAATATAAATTACCAATCACACCTTAAATAAGTGTTTGTGTATATGAATGCACTTGATAATTAAATTTACAGTCATATAATTTAACACAGCATTCAACAAGTTTTAGATATTGTATAGTATCTAAAATTTTGCATTATTAAACTAAACTCTGATGGATAAGAGCACAAAAATCTGTATCAGCTCCCACCAATCTTAACAAACGTATTTGTGCTACAACCAAACATGTCAATTAGAAGATTATATGACAGCACATTTATGTATGTATAATAAAGAAATGGTGAAACACAACTAAAATGTATACAAGTGAGCATGAGAATAATGCTAAT
This sequence comes from Zootermopsis nevadensis, assembly GCF_000696155.1. The sequence continues at coordinate 264,336 of NW_019060211.1, forward strand.
GGCATCGATATTCTCTGTGTGAGCGAACAAGTGAACTGTGAAATATGTCAGTGTCTTCATTTTAACTTTGTAGTCTCTTGTGAATTGTCAAAACTGAAGAGGCACTCTGGCAGATTAAAGTCAGGTTTAATGTTATGTTTCACACTGAAGAGGATTATAATGTCTTCTTTCTGAAGCAAAAAGCATATCCTCATGGTGGCAGAACAAGAGGGTCCACATCTGACTTTCCAGAAGACTCTTTTTTGCGATGTTGTTGATACATGTGTACACGAAGACAGCTCCTATTCTTCACTTGTTTGCCACAATGTGGACATGCAAATGGTCCTCGTTCATCACTGTGTACATCACGAATGTGGATGTTGAGATTAGACTTGTTGACAAAATCCCGTGAACACAGTGGACACTTGATATTGAGATGAGTTGTGGCAATCCATGCACAACTCTCAGGTGAGCCTGTAGCACAGAGAAAGCTATTAGCTGTATAAGTGCTCATACTAAAACACACAACTCTCATTACTGCTGAACATACACAAAGGAATAAACAACATAAAAATATGTAAGCAAATTACATGTTTAAATAAAGTTTATAGAGAGTATGATTTGAGGTTTTCATGGAAGTAAGTCTGAAGATGGCTGTCTTCTAGATTGTAGCACCATGTAGTCTGGTAGAAGTTTACCAAAGTGTGAGAGATCCATGCTGCCTCCATTATCAGGGAGATGAGAGGCTACACAGCGTTACAACCCAGAAGACAGCCAATTTCATAGTTTTTCAAATTATGGAGCAACAAAAAAGACAGAACAAAATCCAGAACCAGGGCAATAGGCATGATATAAATGTAGAAACACTACAAGAAAAATTGATGATGAAATTAAGGAAACAGTAGTATGAGCATGTGTTACACATGGATCATAACAGGATTTCTTTGAGTCCATAAAATTGAAGATGACAAATAAAAAGACCATTGGAAACACCAAATACATAGTGAAAAAATAACATACAAGAGTTTGGAAAGTAAAAATTCAATATTTGTGTGGAGTTCAAATGTTCAGGGAACACAGAGGTTTGCAAAATAATCCTGAGCCTAACACATAAGAACAGTGTAAGCCAAATGAAAAGTTTAAATTAGATACATCCATGTACTCTAAAAGAATAGTCTGTTTTAGAAAATGAAGTGAAACTATTTGAATGTGTCATGTTTTGTACCAAACCATAATAAACATTATTTTGATAAATCTTAAATTATAAATTCTTTCAAAACCCTCCCAATGAGACATAATTTATGCTTTCAACAATTTGTGTGTACTACACAACAGTACACAATTACTACACTGTAAATGCGTTCTATTACTATACAATTAATATAAAACTAAGTTCTAAAATGGATAAAACCTATGCAGATATTATATTAAAAATGTTGTAAATAAAACAATACAACAAATATTAAAATAGTTATGTGACATATCATGGATACCACAGTAAAATAAATGCACACACAGATTTAAACAAAAATCTTCACAGCTGCTTATGAAATTAGTTTTAATCAAATGGCTTGTGGTTTTCATGCTGAATAAATATAGACAAAAATCCAATAAACAATTGCTACTGTGAAATACTTTTATAATGATGTTACTATAATATAGCCCTTTCTGCCCACAGGTAAAATATAGTTTAGTGTGTGGAAAGATTTAACAACAAAAATTAATACATCTTTGTAAAACCTTTAATGAACTACACAGATCACAATCAGACTTCATACTCTGTATGGACATCAAATCTGTATTCACAAATCTCAAAATTCACAACATTTGAAAATTTCAATTACATTGTTCATTCCATTGAAACAATACACAAGAATTAGAACTTTCAAAATGCATTACCATCTCTGCTGACTAACATTAAAGTTATGGTCCCTAGCCAATAGCAATGTAAGTACATTTCTTTAATTCTAACATCCATTTGAGTCTACAAAAAATCTGCTCAACTGTTGGTCTTCATCACTCAAAAACTTTATTCTAATACATGCGTAAAAGGTTAAAATAGAACAATTTTCCAATTGCTTTAATTCTGATTTTGCATACATCAGTGGCCTGTCTTCATTTACTGCTGATACTAATCTACTGCTGAAAAGCTTATCATACTGCACAAAGTCAGAAATTATATTCCTCTGTTAAATGTTAAGATTGGGGGAAAAGTAATGCATTTTTTAATTTGCTTCCTGCATTTCACACATAACAATAAATCAGGTATTTATTAAAGTTTTAATTAAAGTACTTGCCATTTGTTTCAGTTTACAAGCCTGTGGTAAGTGTAATTCTGGAGACCTGTTTTGCATCACATTGTAAGTTTATGTAGCTAGTTCTTGGTCTATTGCATTGATGGCAGGTAGCCAGTCTATAAATATAGGTCAACAGCTACGATCAACCAGCTGTCAATGGAACATCTTTAGCACTGTTTCTATAATAAAAGTAGCTTCCATTCACTACATTTTGCGCTAGAAAACTAGGCTCAACTGTCAAGTTGGTAAAATGGTGACTAAACTGCTCTTGGGTTTGGTTTCAAAAGTTCAATCATTTAAATAGGCATATTCACTTTTGCAGGCAATACCTGCTTGAAAGAAGTTGCAATATCAGAGTTAAATGTAATTTTCATCAACAAACTGTAAATTAATTGGGTCACTTATTGACATCGGTTATCTAATAGTCTCTTCTATGGTTGTCCTTTGGTTTCTCATTCCAGTTGACCTGTACTTCATGATTCATTTGTCTATGCATTCTGTCGATATGGGTGAATCCATTTGTACCTGCTGCCCAGTTGTGTTCTGTTGGTGCTGTTTCAGTCTTTGGTTCATTCAAAATATTTATTATTATATTATTATTGCAGTCTTTCCCACATATATTACGCAGTCCAGTTCATGAATTTATGTTGACCCTCAAATACATTTTTAGTAAATATTAATATGGTAATTTGAATTTTTAATAGTCACATTTTAAGTAATGCCATTATTTTTAACTTCATTGTTAAATAAATATTTTCTGTTAGTTACTTAGCCTTTATGGTACTCATATATATGAGAATGAAGGCTCATCTTGTTATTCATTAGTTTGCCACACATGGGGCAAGTGAAAGGTCCTCGTGCTTCACTATGAATATTGGCAATGTGAGTCTGAAGGTTATCTCGACGTGAGAAGTGTTTAGTGCATTTAGGACAACCATATCGATACATTCCACCACGTAATGAAAGTTCAGTCATCTTAATGTTGCCCCCAACACCTGGAAAAACACACAAACATGTCACACATATCACAGTTTTGCAGTGTGAAAAACATTACCAGTACAAATTTTGGTCAAGGCACCACATTTCAAAGAAACATATTGCTGCCATCTTCAGAGTTCCCACAACCCAGTAGACCAAAATCAGAACTTTCACCACTATAAAAATATAAACTTTCAAACATTACCAGTATCTTTTCAGAATTACAACATAAAAAAGTTTTACCCTTTCAGATATTCATCAGAGTTCTAGATTTTTACCCCTGTAAACAGGAACAGTAAAAATCTCTTTAGACTTCATGTTTTCATGGTTGTCAGTATTCACTGTAGTGTTCTGTAGTAGTAGGAGTATGAAAACTGATTGTGTTACATCCGCAACTGAATAAATATTTTAACTCAGGCTCAAAATATTCATTGGTGTAATCATAAAAGCCTACCTCCTGTTCAATCTATCTCAAATCCTCACAACCTGTTTCTTTAAAATCCACTCAAACTTTATACTTCCAACTGTGTTTAATACCAACTAGTCCTTTCCTTTGAAGTTTTTCAACCTTTCACTGCAACTGGATTTTGTAGTAGTTTCCTTGTCTCTAAGCCCAAGTTTCTCCCATCATATGTTCAATTCAGCTACCATTAGTATGGAAATGATTTCTTTCTTAATCAGAACCTTTGTCTGCTGGAGTAACCATGTAGCATTAAGGGGCAGCACATCACATAATCTTTAACAGTAGCACAGTAGTTGGCATGATTCCACTGTTACTTGTTAAAATGATGTCAGTGATGTCAATTTCAATTATGATATACAAAATTTCACATATTTTGCAAATTTTCCACTCTAGCTTCAAACAAACTGAGTTTGATTCAGTAATGAAAATAATGAAGAGGAATATAGACATATGGAATGATAATGACAACTGATTCACAAAAATTAATAAACATGTAATAATAATTCAAATTACTTTTATTAACAAAATACATACTGAAAAGTTTAAAAATATTATTAGGTTTTAAATACAATGTGACATGTTTTACTATGACTATCTAGCAATGCATTAGAACACAAATTCCTTCTGGTTCCAACACTGCACTAAATACCTCATAAAAGCTTCCCTACTCAGTTACCCCTTTCCACACTATGTGTAATTCAGAAAATAAATGCCATAATTTTTTCTTTGATTTCATGGTTGTTTAAACCATATAAAGTCAAGAAGCATCAGAGGCATTTATTTTTACTCTTACCATAAATATGCCAAATATGTTCAGGACATGACTATCTGGTATTTCTAAACAATAAATATTACTTTTAACATGGAAATGATAAATTAAGTAAAAAAAGTTAAAGAAGGTTGCCTTTGTTCAACTGCAAACAATGAAAACTGAAAGGAAAGAAAAAAGGTGCAATTTATCAGTTTTTTAAAACCTCATAATTTATTGCTATTAATCAAACCTTCCAGTAATTACATTATTAAAATATCAACATATTCAGTATTTTTAATATCTGTTTCACATTAAAATATTCCTGTCCTTAGAGTTGATAAGTGAAATTTCCAAAACTTGCATTTTTCACCTTATTACTTCTGCTCCATGGATGTACGAGCGATATGTGTTTTCTCAAGCTCTCTGAGTTCTTTGACATTTTGTCACAAAAGCAGCATCTGAAAGGACCTTTCAGTTCACCATGTAAATTCTTCATGTGAACTGTAAGGTGCTGCTTCTGTGTGAATGACTTTGAACATGTGACACAGAAGAATTTCCTATCTTGTGGCAACATTTCACCTGAAAAGAGAAACAGAACACATCACACTATTTTGATAAGATCCATGTTCAAGTTTACTTTCCTTAGTTTACAGGAAGAAATAGGTTTAAAGCATAAACCTGGTACAGACATCATGTTGCTTCAAAGCCTCCTCACATTAATAATTATTTATTTCCTATCACTGATAATCCAACATGTTGGTTGTACAAAATTCATAGGTGTGAGATGCACTAGCAATAAAGGGCCTAAAATTGTTTGATTATAGACCTTTGAAGAATATGCTATTTTTAATGTGTATTTTCATACAATGTAAAATAATGACAGGGTGGCAGCATAAAATCTGGTTTTTGATTTGATAAAGATAACTAACAAACACAGAAACTAGATATATATAATTTGGCATGCAATATACAAAGATGATATGGAGTTTAATTTTTTCTACCATAAAAACTACAAACATGTTGATGATGTAAAACTTCAAGGTTATGTCTGACAACTAACATGTAGACACTTATACGAGTATTAAAGAATATATTAACTTGGTTGTTTATTAATTAAAAATGTGTACTAGTCTCTGTACACAGATGAGAGGAGAGGAAAAACAGTCTTGCTTTCTTGGAATGTGCAGCCAACACAATTTTCTGCACTTTCCAAACAACTAATTGTTTACTACTCGAACTTCCATGGGAATGTCTTCAAGACATTTAAAGTTTGACGTGACAAATACAGAGCCAAACATTAGAAAATGTGACTGCACTTCTGCTTTATTTAATTTTACATGTATTTCTAGAAGAAATATATGTCCATTGTATAAACTGCAAGCCTCAGCCTACTTGCCCATCTTCTTCTGACAGTAATAGAGTTATATCTCAACCTATATCAAAAGTTACAGATGAACTGTAAGCATATATTTATTTCTGGCTTTTACAGGTATGGTCCACTATCTTATTTCAAAGAACAATTTACTGTAATTCACAGATAAATGTACAGTAAGTGTTGGAACAGATACTCTATGAAGGAAGAAGGTATTAAGTAGGATTTGAGGTTTTCACAGCAGTGAGTCTGAAGATTGCTGTCTTCTGGGTTGTTGTGCTGTGTAGTCCGGTAGATGCCAGACTACATAAAAAAATCTCTCAAAATCTGCTCACTGTATATAACAAATTTCTTGAACTAAAATATTTATCACATTAAATTTCAAAAGTTTTATCTAAATTTTCCAACACTATTTATTAAAATATACATACACATTTATTTACACCTGCACATTGGCAGTCCCAACTCGGTAAAGTGATCCAAAACACCAAAGTATTTTTTAGGTCTTCATTTTAATAAAAGTTCTTTATATAAAATTTTACTGATGATCCTTCAAAAATACTGATAAATGGTGTGAAGAATGGTAACACCCTTCTATAAGGTATTCTATGCTAAACTAAATATAAAATACACCTATGCTAGAAGAAACAACTGGAAATCAGATTCCAATCAGTATTTATAAGCAGCAAACATCATTATTATCTCTGAAAGTAGTTTTGGCCAAACAAACTCTACTGGAACATAAAAAACACTAAAACAAAACATGGTCAGTACCGAGCTATGAAGGAAGTAGAATTCTTTCAGGTCTGTAGGAAAAGAAACAGAATGACATCCCTCATACTTTAAATAATGGGCATTATGAGATGAACATCATTTTATGAATATTCAACACCATATCTCATTGTTTTGATGCCATAAAGCAGTTCTTCAGTTTATGATCCTTGCCTCTACAACTCTAGTACAGAAGCATTATTATATTGACAGTAAGGATCACTAGGGCCCAAAGTAATTTTTTAATCATAAAATATAAAAACTAATTACCAATATTTCATAACACTAAGAATAATTATCACAGTAAATACAAATAATTCAATTCAATTAAATGAGCTGAATAATATGCCTAAGTATACAATAATTAAATTAAAAACCGTTAAATATAAATAATACATACAAAATGAAACTTTAATTAAAAAAAAGAAAATTGGCTAAATAAAATGCCTAAGCAAAATATTCTCTTTGTTAAAAATGTTGATACGCTGACAGACTGCATTGGCAGCAGAAGCACACCTAAACAAGGGACTAGCCTTAAGACTACGATAAACAAAAAATGTGAAGTAGTCTCTAATGGATCTGGAGGGAACGCGCAAAGAAACTGAATCCAAAACGGATGGGCAGCAAATTTTGTCTTTAAATATATTAATGAGAAAGAGAGCATCAAGATGGCTCCTCCTCAGGTGGAGTGAAAGAAAATTTAATAATATAATGTGTTACAGATTGGATAAAAAATTAAGGAAACAACATATAACAATGCAAAAATGATGAATGAGAAACAAATAAAAGTACCATGGAACAACTAGTCAGTCTGAACTATTTGTTGGGAAATCTGTATATTAATCAGAAAATGAACTTACACTCTAGGGACCATGATAAGCCAGTTTCTGAAGTAGGTGATATGTGGCCTAAAATAACATTTTACTTCTGGTTTATTTAATAATGACATTAGTAGTGCAAGACTATGTAGCTTTGACTGAAATACAATAAAAAATACTACACTTCACAGACCACAGTCATAAGTTCTGGTGTCAGTACAGTTAAACCTACAGCATCTGCTGCAAAAGATTTTGTTACAATATGACCAAACATAATGAACACATTTTTCCATACAAGTACCTCTAAAAAATGTGATGCACACTGCAATTGTCCATGTTCAGTTATGTAATTTAATTTTAATTTAATTAGATATTTAATATATCATCCAATCTTATTTATCGAAATGATGCTATTCTTTCTGTTTGAAGGGAAAACTTAAAATTATATATAAGAAAACACACTAGTTCCTATACAGTTTCCTCAGTACTATTACAAGAATTAATAAACTGATATGATATGCTGCATATTTTGCTTAAAGTAAAGTTAAGATGATGGTGGTTTTAAAGTAAATAAACAACAGACCAAGTAATCAAGAGCATTTCATGTGGATGTGACAGTGAAGCCATGCATAAAATGGGAAGGTAAGAGTTTGACACAAAACTAAAAATACACTGCTATCTTCTGAATACATCTAAGTGGTTCATGGCACATGAGTTTCGTTATCAGTGACTGTAGAGGAATTGGAAGCTGTCAGAAGAGAGAGGCGCAGCTGATGATACTTCCATGTGTGTGAGCGTAGACTGCTGCGGTTCATAAAACTTTGTCCACAGAGGGAACATGTCTGCTCACTGCTTGTGTCCAGGTCATGTTTGTCCTTGATGTGTATGCGTAGGTTTCCTACTGTAGTGTATAATAAGCCACAGTGGTCACACTTGAATTTCCGACTAGGGTTTGGGAGCCCTCTTATGATTTTATGACCTGTAAAACCAAACCTGCAGTCAAGAAACAGCAGTAAGCATTTCTAGAAAAAAGGCATGCATCAACATTAAATATAATACAATATAAAGGCTGATTGTTTCTTAGGACATAAACCTCTAGCAGCAGCTGCATAAATTCCTTAAATTGCATATAAGATGTAGTTGTTTCTCAGAAATACTCAACTGATAAAAAAAATGGCACATATACCTATACAACAGGTACAGATGTTAAAAATCAGCTGTTGCTTCTAGGGTTAATGACACTTTTTGAACTGCACAGTTTATATATAGCCAAATGAAAGGATGAATGTGAATTATGACATAGAAAGGATATGGAAGGAAGTGGTCATGGCCCATCTTATGGCAGTATCCCAACATTTTCCTGGAGGGACTAAGAAGACCATAAAAATCTAAGTTGATGATAGCTGGACTCTAGACTGAGATTTAAACCTGCCACCTACCACATACAAACTAGTGTGCTACGAAATTTGCTACACATTACTAAGGTGAAGGTATTTGTATTTCTGTACTATGCCATTAGGGTTGATACAGGGCAATGGAAACAAAACCTCCATAATTTATGGACCTTGGTACTGGATGGAGATGAATAATCAACTTCTCACTACTATGAGAAAGACTGTGGCATATTTTAGGAAGAAGGGTAGGCGGACCCTAACATAGTTGAGAAAAGACAAATCTCTGCTCTTGCCAAAATCAGACCCCACCAGTCCAGTCCATAGTCAGTCACTCTATTGAGTGAGCTATACGTGCTCAACAGTGTCTTCACTTGGTTTGTATAACACACTTAAAAATAAGTATATTTGCATAGATTAACATACATATTTTTGGATGCTGTAATAATCTCACAATTCCTTAACATAGGTTATCAAAAATTCTTGTTATTACTGTGTAAAGATGAATTTGTAACTAACTCCAAGGAACAGAGTTCTTAGAGAAGCAGATAGTTGCCCTAATAGTCAAGAAATTACCTCCATTTTATAAAACACAAAGGTTCATTACTATGTTCAAGCCAACACTACACACTATTCTGAACCAAACAAATACAGTCCACATCCTTACAACCTACATGGTTCAGATTAACTTTAATATTATCCTCCCATCTATGTAACTCCTAAGTTGTCACTTTTCTTCAAAACATAACATCTTACCACAGAATTATGCCACATACCACATAGTGAATATACAGACAAGTTAAAAAACCCTTACTCCATTGAACATTTATGGTGTGGTGACCCATGCACAATAGGAACATAAATTATATAATTCAAGCACATCTGAACACAATGCTTGTCTTAGTCACAAACCTCATAAATATCATTCATTACTCATGCAAAATAGAAGTGGAAGTGAAAAACAGAGGTAAGCATTCCTTTACATACCAAGAAGAAATGGAGAACACAACTGCAAAAAGGCATCTATCTCATGCTCCAAATTTAATTTCACTTTAAGATTATGAAGGCATTTGGGAGGCAAGAGATTAAATCAGTTACTGAGAATGAAACTTGCTCTCTCACTGTAACAAACAAACATAAATTTAAAGTGTAAGAGAAGAAACTGTTATGAAAAATATTTGGCTCTCATACAGAAGTAATACAATTATGGAGAGAATTGCAAGAGCTTCATAATTTTCATTCTGAAACTAATATTATTAGGATCATTAAATCAAGGCAAACATGAAGTAGATGAAAAATGTATACAAGATTTAAATTAGAAAATCTTAAGAAGACATCAAACACTTCACAAACCTAGGCATTGTTTGGGAGGTTAGTATTAACATAAATTAAAACAACAGGGTGTGTGGGTGTGGACTAAATACACCTGATTCAGGATGGAACTGAATGGCAGGTTTTCACAAACACAGCAATGAGTTTTCTGATTCCTTAAAAATAAAATTTCTTGATCAGCTGAGCAACATCAACTTTTCATGGAGTTAATTCGCCAATATTCTACAGCTTTAGCAATTATAACCAATACAATAACCAAAGTCACATTTTTATTCATATTTCTAACATAACAATGCTACATACTTATATTCAAACATTAAAAAACCTGTATATGAAACAAATATCACCGGTCACTGTCTTTGGTGACAAAGGGGGGTGGGGGGAGGGTACAAAACTAGGAAAACTTATTATGACTTGATAGAACTGAGCACTTATCAGTGTGGAAGTTCATAGACACATATGTGAAAAACAGTAAATATAGAATACTTCAAGAGCTAAGAGCATTATGTAAGATTACTGTGTGGACAAAATATTTAGAGATGTAATTTTTTGTTGCATGTCTATGGATCTCTATTGATAATAAATGCTGTGATATAATTTCACATATTGCATATATTTATTTGGCAAACATGCCTGAGAGTTGCCCCTAATCACATAATATAGGTGTCTTCACAAATAACAAAGACATCTGGCTGTCACATGACAACAGTGGCAACAATTCAGAACAATGGTGTAGTAAAAGTTATTTATAGGAGAGACCAATCCTGAAATTAGCATTTAGTTTTCTTTGTAATAAAGGTATTTATTTAGTTGTACCAAAATTTTCATACATTTTGGCAGTCAAAAGTACAAGACAATTTCATTTTATAATTTGAAACTGAAAACTACAAACGTTTTTATACAAAAATAGACAGAAGTATAACACGTGGGCACCATCTTTCACCAGTATGTATTACATATGTAAGTATGGATTAGTTCTCATTTGCTTAATTTGTGTTGTTTCACTGTAACACAACTTATTAAAAGGGGAATAAACTGTGTTGTTTATGAATAAAAATACTGGTAAAAAGTTCAGTTTTAGAATGATCTTGTACCACTTCCATCCTCAATCCATACTCCTCAAAGGCCCTTCTGAATGTTATCCTGCCATGTTCATTCTGGGTTTTTCAAGAAGCTTCCACATTAAAATTCTGAATGCATATCCTGTCTCTCCACCTCAGGCTACTGAATCACACCTAGTAGTGTTTATGTGGTCATCATACTGAAATTGTGATCAGTTATGCATCAATAACAAAAGTCCTGGCCAAAAAACTGAACATCACCCATCAAACAACATAAAGGCAAGCTGTCAGACACAGTTCAAAACAAATCTCACCACTGCATTAAAATTTAAAAGGTGATCAAAAACACGGAAAAGCAACATGTGAGAAAATCTGTGAAGATATCACATTTCTTTTGAATACTTTCTCCATGTGCCCAATTATATTTTATGAATACGAATACTTACGTACATGCATAAAAATACATGTCTCTTCTTACTGGTGGTTACATAACAGTATGACACATAAGGACCTTCTTTCCCTCATTAAGCAAAACAAGAAATAGTTACTAAAAAATTAACAAATGGACAGCCAAGGAGATACCAGTGGCTTTCAGACATGAAATTCAAACTGCTAAACTCAATGTGAGATCTGAGGTTCTCACAGTAGTAAAAATGACAATGTTGTTCTTCTGGGTCATAACACCATGTAGATTTGAAGGTAGATACAAATGTTCTGGAGAAACAAACTGTTTCCATCTCAGTATTTTAATGTACAAAGACAAAATTTTCCACAAATCATCATTTTTATCTCTCACTGAAATGCACATTATGTCTAACTAGTTTGTTTCATTAAAACAAATAGATGGAGCAGAAGAAAGCAACACAGTGACTGTTGTCTGTAAAATAATTTGTTCTTTAGGAACACATATTGCTCCATCCCAGTCTCAAAGTCATGGGATAACAATGCTAAAATTTCATTGTGATATAGACTGCTAGCCATTGCTTGACATATGATTCAATTCTGGTTAATCAAACCATCAACTTTTAAGGTTGAAATGCTAATTCACTCATCAAGATTTCCAAATTCTATTCAGGTGGAAGAGGGATTGATAACATCTGATTTAGCTTGACCTAGAGCCTTATTTAATTTCCTATTTCTATCTGTATTCCTGTGGTAGATGGATAGGTGGTTTTGGAGACTGTTATTGCTGCGAAATACTTTGGAACAGTACTGGCAGCCGGCAGCTCGACTGGGCAAATGGCGATCTTCAATGTGGCGTTTGAGACTTGACCTTCGCATCATCTTGCCACAGAATGTACATGCACAGTACAGGGTGAAGTCACAACTCCCTCCACCACCTGGCACTATGACCTCTGAAAACAAAGCAGTTGAAATTATGTTTATATGTCAATAACACACAATTCAAAGTAATTATGTTTTTTACCACTGTTCTTTGCATCATCTTTTGAGTACAGCACCAATTATGAAATAAACATATTAACATTTTGGAGGAAAGTTTTTACTATTGACACTGACTTAGTGCAAAACCCAGAAGATGGGAAAATAAAGATGTTTTAATTTAAAACACTTTTAACATTCTACTCACTATCTGCAGTAAAAACAAATATGGCAGTTTAAGCCAAAGTTATTACTATATAATTTAAAGCAATTCAGGAGATTTTATATGCCCCTTCATACAAATGCACAGATAGTAAGTGTGATAAAAGATTTACAGATTATTAATGATGAAGTGGCTAAAGCCATTTTTTAACTCTTGCTGCATCTAATACTGCACAGCATACAAATTAAATGCACTCCATCAGAATTAATAAACTAAAATGTAGCGTGTAACAGTACCAACAGCTATCACTGTGCCTACGCATTGGAATGTAGTTATCAACAAAAAAACTGTAGATACAGATATCCTCCATTTTTTGGACCTGAAAGTTTAATTGCCATGTTCAAAAAATTCTGACACTGGATCATATCTTCGAGCCACCTTAATGCTCTTCACACCTTAAGACCCATTTTAATATTATCCTCCCTTCAATACCTAGGTTGCCCAGATGGTCTCTTCTAATGAAGGTTTAACACCAAATTTTTGTCAGGATACAGAACATTACAATGTGAGTCTCCATGTGGCCACCAGTATAAAAAGCATTCTGGTACAGTGGCAATGGAAAACTATGAAACTCATGACAGTCCCCAGACATGAGATCTTTTGACTTCAACTCTTCACAAACATGAAAACACCTCTCTTAGGGAAGCACATTGGAGAAAATACATCCAGCATCAAATTTATCTTTTCAGACATGAAGAAAACCAGTCTGCTCATGGGATCTATTGCCTTCCACAAGTGTGGAAACACAAATACGTGGGTGGGGAAAACACTGAACAGCTGTAATTCTTCCTGGATGCCAATAACAAATCACTCATATACCACAGTTGTGTTACCATTATTCTTTTTCAAAACAACACTAACAAATTAAAATTACATTAATGAAGAACTGAAGCACTGATATTAAATTCAGGGAATGCTAGCTACCATTCAGTTTAGAATCTTGTTTCCATTTCCCATCAACAAATCTGAAGATTAAACTACATAAACTGTAATTTATATATTGTTTTACACGGGTGTTAATTTCGGTTTTTCATTATAAAAGAAAACACAGACTAAAAGTGTCTACAAATTAAATGCTGTGAATGATTTAATATGATACATATGTAAGGTTATTCTCCAGAGGGTTTTATTTCAGATGAAGCGGTAGAAAGATGGAATTACACAACCAAGAAAAGACAGTGTAAGAAGCCATCATACAACTGAACTGTGAAGTGTCAAGTGATTAATACATAACTATAAGTCTGTACAAAGGAAAGAGCACTACAGTATCCTTATGTGTAAGAAACACAAAGTTAAACAATGTATCTATTACTTTCTTCACTGTCATCAACATTAAACACTGAGTTTCTAAATATGCTCTATAAAATATTTATATGAAGCATACCATGAGATTATGGGCAACTAGATATTTAAGTAATTATTAAAGGATTCAAACAAGATGGTAGGTGGTAATTAGTTGCACTGTAGCAGGGATTGTTAGATGATGAGAGATCCAGTCTTAGATACTCATATCATCTTCCTCCCATTGCTTTCACAACTTGATAACATTTTTCTACAAGAACAATGTATTTCTGGCACTCTGTCATTTTAATTATGTACTGTAACCTTTACTAAAATGTAAAAACAAAAACTCAAACAGCAGGCCAGACAAGCTAGTGGATAGTGACTTAGCATTCATGGTTTTTTTAGGTATTAAATGAGAGGTAAAGAATATAAAGTCTACATGGTTTTGTCAAGTCAAAAAATGAACTGATAATTTCCAGCATTACAATGCATAACAGTCTAGTCAAAGCAGAAAATTTCACACAATCACAACCTTGTAGCTCTGCTTCTATTGATGCAACAAACTGTCATTCACCCACCATCAGATCTGCACCTGAATTGTACTGGGTGTTCCATTTAAAATTCAAACTAACTTCTACACACAAACCCCTTCCAGTACAAAATAATGAAACTGATGGCAATATTGAATTCTTGCAACTATATCCCATTGTTGCTGCTAATGCACTGCTTAAAATCAGTATGGCTATAATTCAGCTGTTTTGTCACTCGATGAGCAATTGTCACAGACAAAAACATCCTTTATCCTGAAATTGTCACCAGTCACCACTGTTGTCTTATTTGGTATTTTATTATAACGATATGCACTGCTAAATGCTTCACAAAGAGCAGAAAATTATTTTAACATTAAGTAATGTTTGGGAATTAACACATTCTGCTTGTGAATACACCATGTTTGCACCTGCATAGCTTTAGTGCAACTGGCATGAGCAGTGGCCTATCAAAAGGATGTCCGTAACTTGAGTGTCACATGGGAGGTTTGGAAAGTTTATTATTTGGGGGGGGGGGGGGGGGAAAAAAAGGAAAATGTGTTTGTGGGGGGGGGGGGGGGGCACAGACCTGCTTCTAATTTAAATTTTGTACCATAGTATGTGATTGTGATTGTTTCTTAGTTGCATTTTAAATGGCACACTCTGTATTTATGGACCCCTGATAGGCCAATGAGAGACTTTCAAGCATAAATGTGGAATGGTGACCCATGCCAGCATATATAATACAAGCATACTAGACCCTTGTATTACCACAATAATAACCAGATTACCATTTAACACAATTTTCTGTGTACAATAAATGATTTGCCAGTACATCTGCCTGTATATTTTCTACAAGAGATTCCATTTGAGGAAGTGACTTACAGCAAACTGCAATGGAGAGTCATTTCCTAATCACTTGTCACACATAGTTAATTTCAAGAAAGAAATTTTGGATTGTCTGTAGTTAATCTTATTTACTGTAATTAAATTAATTCACATCAACACTGAATATGGAGGCAGTATATTTCTATGAAATGTTCATATTTACGTATATAAGTCCACTTGGCATCACAACACAGAACAAACTGCCCAGATAACTTCAATTTGTTTTAAATTGTAAGTATAGAAAAATGCATAACATTTTCCCTTGTCTACCACCTCAGTTCAGTGTGGAATGCTTCACAGTTTGGAGCCAGTCTCCAAGTATGGATTTCAGAAACCCCTGAAATTTATTCAGACAGCAGAAATGGTAAATCATATATAAAATCCTAATGTACCCAGTTACTTCAAACTTCTTAAATTAGAATATTTTCCTCAATATTTTGTTTCCAAGCAATGTAATTTAGGTTCTTACCTTACAGCAGAAGATCACATTTCACAATCAACCAAAGGGGAGGGGAAAAAATTAATGTTATACACAAATCCTCCCCTCCTCTCTTCCACAAAACACAATAAATAAATAAACACAAAAATTTAAAAATCACACTAACAGCAGTTAAAATACAGAAAACATGTTCCTTTAACCAGAGTTTATTGAATTATATTTTGTGAAAAAATGCTTCCACCCTGTTTGTCACATCAATTACTGACATATTATTTTTAAAATAAATATCTCAACCAGGACACTTTTCTTCATTCCATATAAGATGTGGAAGTCCATATTCATCCTCAGACATCAGTTAATTATTTGTATTACCTGGTGTATTTGTGGAGCATAATATTAAAAGTGTTGTGTTCTGTCTTACCAGCATGTGAATAAAAATATTAAACAGTTTGGTAGCTGATCCAATCTTAAACAGACGGTTCTGATGCAGCTTGTCTGGCTTTCTTGCCTAAGTTTCTGTGATAAATGGAGTGATGGTTCTGAAGACTGTTTGCAGTCCTGAACACTTTTGGACAATACAAACACTGAATTGGTGCCTGGCTTGGCATATGACGGTCTATGGTATGCTTCCGAAGACTGGACCTACGCATGACCTTGCCACAGTAATTGCATGGTCGGTACAGATGGGGGTCATATTTGTTGCACAGACGTTCTGCAAAGAAACCAACTATATGTTAACAGAAAGACAGATACTGTCTACTCATGTTGAAAATAAGTACCATCTTTTCATATGTAAAATAAAAACTGCAGGATTAATAAAGCTTTGTATGGTATGTGGTATAAATCTTGATAATGCACAGAACAAATGAAAAATAATTTATAATTTGTAAGAAAAATTGGTATGGTTCCACAAATTATAAACCTAATTAACCCAACATTTTTCTTTTTTGGTTTACTAATACAAATTACATGACAATGTTCTATTCTATTCATAATTATGTTGGACCATATCAACTGTCAAAGGTATGTTTGATGCACTGAACATTTCAGGAGTCAACTCTACTCTTGTCTTCAAAAAACTAGTTGTCATTATACTGGCATATATTTTTCTACAATTTTAAATTTCAGAATAGTGATATTGACTAGGAACAAACTTGCACATTCTACTAAATATATGTAAGTATAATGACAATAAACCAGTAAAGATGACAGGAAAGTAAATTTCCAAAATATGTATCCCCTGTATGAGCACATATGGCAGAAAGCTTAGGGGAAAACACTATTGCATCATTTCCATTCCTGAACCTCTCATCAATCTGATGAAATTTAATCACAAACACCTGCAAAGCATATTTATAAAAATATGAATTAGGAATATATCAGCCAGTTAGGACCAACCACCAACCAAAAAGCTAACTAAGGGAGGAGTCCTGCGCAAGCACAAGACATCATCCCTTGGTAGGTAACACCATTCCTGCATACAAAACGCATTGCTGGAAATAGTAAACAGAGCCTTAAAACTAAAATAGGAGTTTTCTTATGCGAAAGGGGTTTTGACATGGCAGGAGCCTCGACTATTCAAACTGGGGTCTGTTGCTGCTGATGAGAGGTTATCCCTTCAGGCAACATATCCTTTGTGCAAAGGATTTTGGTTGGCAGCCAGTTAGGACTAGCACTTCACTTTCTTAATGAGACAGGATAGCTTAATCAGTTAAGGGTCTCACAGTGTGCTCAAGAGATTTGCTTCCCAGCAGTGGCAGATATTATTCTCACTGCCATCATGTTCAGATTGGCTGAAGTGAACTGAGCCACCAAACCAGTATGTACAAGGACTTGCACTATGGGAATAAAGCAGCCAAAGCACAAAGCTGTCCACTCAAATCCATGGAATATTTAGATAAAAAAAGATGATTTAACTTCAAGCTGCTCTCTTATTAAAAATATATACCAGATTAAAATTGCTTGAAATAAAAGTTATATACCTTAATGAAATATATACATTTTATAATATGTGCATAGTTTCTGAATGATGGGGCATTTTTGATAAATTTGTTGAAATTCAATGCCTATGCAAGCTGTAAGTATAAATATCGATGTTAGTCTTCTTGGTTGTAATGCTGAGTGGACTTGTAGGTAGATGCTACTGTTTTGGAGAAATATGCTCTCTCTATCTTCAGCATATAAGTCCTATAGATAGTGACAATATGGTTCTCTCAAGAGCCCATAGCATTACAATCCAGAAAACCATCAATGACACCTTCACTGCCACAAGAAATGCACATCTGTAAGCACATACCTTTAATCCCCTCAATGCTGAGACTTCCTTAAGTTAAAATACTATATTTTGTTTGCACATTTTCATGGCAAATCGCAAATTCAATCAATGGAAAGTTATAAATGTTTGTTTAAAATAAAAAAGTGTGGAGATGTTTCACTTACCACATCTAGAAACACACACACGAAAGTGGGAAAACATAAAGAAAAAAGAAAAATAAATAAAGATATTTAAGGGATATACCATGGGGAAAAATTAGATTGTGGCCATTTGTGATTTTAGATTGGGTAGTCTTATAGATGGCTACCAATGCTTCAGAGGAACTTGCTGTCTCAATCTTCAGAAAATAAGTGAGCAGAGCTGGGTTGTACATGTGTTATGGTATGTGGGAGGAGGCCAAGGAGAACACATGGGTTCATAACATCTGCAACAGGACAAGGCTTAATCTCCATGTTCCACACCCATACAAACTAAATGGTAAAGTTATTGTATAAAAACTTTCATTTTAGTTTTCTGAAAAGCAGATAGAATAACAGTTTATAACTGAACAATAACATGCATTTTCAGGCGTAATATACATAACAAAATTCAGACTTCTTCTTTTTCTGAATACACGAGCAGATTCTTCTCATAAATGCTCAATCTCATTCCATCTACCTTCCATTTGTCTTACCAGGCTTTGTCCATTTTAACATCTGCAATTTGGATAGTTCCAGAAGAATAGAGAGGGTCAGGGGCATGATTATGTATCTGTGAACTCCAAGTGACACGTTTGTTGATAGTATGACAACGACCTGCACATTTTGTCTTATGATACATTTTGCACTTCCACATGACCTTATTGCCATTTGAACGTTCCATGTAGAAAAGGTAGCCTCCATGCAACAGCTGTAGTCTACCACGTCTGGTCATCATGAACTGCAACACACCTATAAGTATAGAAAAGTGATAACAAAAGTTGTCCACATTGCCCATACAGCTGAAATCATGATAAAAGATTGCCTTCAGCTTTTATATTTAATTTGTTCAGTGTTAACCAATTTGCATTAATATTAATCATATTTTTGCAAGAACTGAGACTGTCAATCTGATTGTCTCCCATGTTTGCATAAACAGACTGCAAAGAAATAAGTAAAGGATTATGAGATTGGGCTACCTTACAATCTACCTACTCCATAGTAGATATTCCTAACCCTTTGACTTATGGAAGGAACAATCCCACAAGGGTACAGTATACTGTAATATCTATCTTCCCCATCAGTCAATTTACTGGTGTAGTTTAGGCTGACCATAACACAGGACAGTCATGGTCTTATCCATTTCCACATTAAATGTGAAACCATTGTACTGAAGTGTGTGTAGATAAAATATATAATTGTCTAAATACTCACAATGGGGAGAATACTGGCCAATGCACAGCCTATGTCACATATATTTTCATTAAAATGAAGGGGTTCATTCATGTTCAAAAGAGCACACCGTCAGACCCAACTCCAAGCAGTTCATTGTAGTGACACTTATTTTGCCAACACCCATTACAACATTATCCTTCCATTTCTTCCTTTAAGGGATAATGATCAAAATGTATATTTTATGCTACAGACCGCATCTATTGTCTACATATATTTCTCCAAAATTACTGAATGTACTGTGATTATAGGTAATGGGTGTACATTAAAAGCTGTCAAGCGAATTCAACTGTGTTTCATTTTAGCCCATATACATTTACATAAAACTGAAATAAATGCTCACACACTTTCTTTAAAAACCCACATGTTACAAAAACTTGTACATCATATGATGTATCACGTTATAATCTACAATTTTTATTTGAACAATTTTAAATATGCTATATATTCAATGAAATGCAAGTAAAATAATACATTCCTCTATTTCTTAATTACTTTCTCAATAACAAAATTTCATATTGTACTGTTTTACACATTTTACTAATTTCTGTCACAAGAGTTCAGCATACGATGGACAAAAAATAATAAAAAATACATGTTTATCAACAATACATGACAATTACAATCATAAAGTAATGCAAATTTGCAAGGAACATATATGTACACTCTAGTGAAGTACACCTTTACATTATTGTTAGGAATCAACATATTTATAAAGTCTTCTCTGGACAATGACCAAAGCAATGTAAACTGCTCTGTCGTGAGTGAAAATTTCATAAGTTCTCAAAATGTCCTCAGTAAGCTACTGTCCACCTTACAATTTGCACAACAACAAAATAAAAGCATGTCCACCACTTCCTGGAACATTCATTCATTCTCACAAATCACTCAGCATAAACTGATTTTCAACACTGATACATTTACAATGTTTATTATCAGATATTTAAACATTTCAACTGGATATAATTAATAAAGGAAATGAAATGTAAAAGGCAGAGACGTAGAATTTGATTGTTATAAACTAAGTTACTGGTAGTGCTGATGCTGAAGTGTATGGCCAAAAGCTTAATTGAATGTGTCACGTGATTTTGACATCATGCCTCTCTCTTTCTCTTTATTATTAGTGTTCTGTCTGATGACCGCAGCTTACTGACAAAGCAATGAAACTGGGACACTATGCCAGAAGTTTTGAAAAGTAAAAGAGGACTGTAACATGGGTAAGAAGCTATTCTGGATCCCTATTGTATAAAATGTTTACTGTTTTGGTGTGTAGAATACACTCTTGCATTTGTATCAGATCTTTTATAACTTGTATGCCTAGTTTACCAATTTGTTACATGCTTCTCCTGCAGGAATGGTTTAACCTAGCAACAGAGGTCTTGTGCTTGTGCAAAACTGCCTGCAGGTTTGCACAAACACATATCATATACTTTCATAATTTATAATAAATTATGAACAATGACTGTAGAAAAACTTAAAAACCATAATTCTGTATACATGAACATAAAGTAATCTATAACAAAAACTAAAAAACATTCAAGTATGTGGTTCTTCAACACTGTGACATCACACAGACTTCTTGGTGGGTACCAAAGTTTTGGAAAAACATTATGCATCCATCAGCTCCAAAATATTGTTTTTTACCTGTGAGTCTACATAGCATCAAAACACCGACTGAAACCACTGCTTGGACTGTCAAGAGGCATGTAAGATGCAAAAGGATTCTCATATGGGTTAGAAGTCACTAATGCCATCATCCAACATAAAACAGGACATACAGAGACATATGCACTGCTATGCATTGTTAAATGCACATAATGAAACATCATGATACATAGGTTTTCTATGAATTGTAAAAAAGATAGGGAGGAGGGGGGGAGATAGAGAGAGGTAGTTTTGTGTTCTGGTGGTAAAGAAAACAATGCACACTGCAATGGCAACATTCAGTAGAATACCGATACACTTTTGGTTTTAGACTGATAAATTCAAACAAATCCACTCACAAGGATAACAGTATGAACACAGTAAAAGTTATTATTTTGAAGCAAAGAAATAAAAATCCTTTATTGCAATAATACACTTTGTGAAATGTTAAATATCCTTGTTACTTAATGAACTAATTTTAACTGAACCATCATTTGTCATGAGGTGCAGGATTTATTCAAAATTACCGCTGATTTACTAATGTTTGATTATGTAACTGCTTGGCCAGATATGCCTGTTCCATAATTTCAGCCATCGCTGTCTTTTCCCTAATTTTCTCATCTTGTGATTCATGATTGTGTGTTGAACACTTCACTGTAAGTTGATCATCCACTGTAACAACACGTCCACGGCAGCCAATCTTCTGGTATTCTGAGCATCGCCAGAATATCCTTCTCCCTGACTGCCGATCCGTGTTATATATAAAGCCATTGTGGACTAGTTGATACCTGCCTCTAGAACTCTTGATGAGTTGCAGATTACCTACAATAGAACAGGGAAGGTTGCTATGTAGTCAACTGATCTATATAATAAGCATGTGATGGTAGCTTGGTTGACTGGTGATCATTTGATGTAAAGGGATAATATTCATCATTGTGTGTGTGTGGTTATAACTGTTGCCATGGCAATGCTGTTGAGGGATTTTGGGCCCTGTGGGATAATACATAAACTGAAATAAATTACTTTAAAAATGTATGTAATATGCTTTTTAATTTTTAAAAAGCTGTTTTGTTATATTAATTCAGCAAAACATTGATTACACATAATATAACCACAGTTTACAATACCAGATTTCAAAACTTCAGACTGGTCAACAATGAGCTTTGTATTTTCCATTGTGACCCATGCACTGAATACATTGCAACCTACACTATAGGTTCACATTTAGGTGGTTGATAAAACTGCTTCCTCAAAATGTGGCTGAAAGCAACAAATGGTATGACAACCAAGTATTCAGAATTTAAAGTGATTTAAAACTGCCTCACAAAATTACATCTATACATTCTTCACTGTCTACTACATACATACTGTTACATTACAGAATAAAAGTCAAAAATTAGTACTTGCCACATCATTATATATAAAACACTTTCAATAATCAGATATTTACAAGTAGCTTCTACTCAATGTGTGATAGATAATATAATTTGCAGTCAACATTTCCATAGTATTCAGAGGGAAGAAGTACAAATTATATTCAGGCAAATATAGTAACTAAGGATGAAATTTAAAACAAACCATCACAAGAAAAATAGGCCTAATTTATTTGTCTTTATAAAGTGGTAAACAAGACTCTGCTAGCAGATATACTGACACTGAGAAAAGAACAAGAAGTTTTTATGATCAAACTCAACATCAATTTGTATAACACTTGCCTCTGTCATGTTGCACTAAATGATAAAAGCTATAAGCGGCATTCAGTCACATTTGTCCAGAACTGTGCCATTTCAAGCTTCTCTCTGATTTTATCCTCTCGAGGGCTGTGATCATGGAGGCTTGCATCCCTTGACATCTTGTCACCCAATGTCACACAACGCCCACGACAACCATCTTTCTTATATTCTGAGCAAATCCAAAACCTCTTATTTCCAACTTGCCGATTCATTCTATAAATATATCCTTTGTGGGTGAGCAGCAGTCTGCCTTTAGAACTCTTGATAAACTGAAGGACACCTACAAATAACAAGTGCCCATATCAGGGTTTAATGTAAAACAGTAATTTATAATATGGTGAATATAAGATGATTAAAAATCATAACAAAGACAAAGAACAAAGAATTCAAAAAGAGAGGGTTCTTCTGGTTTTGCTTAAATTCAACAGTAGTGTAAAAACTATACTACCAGGGAAGCAATGACTGCAGCTATGCAACTTTCTTCTTCAAGTTTCAAGCAGTTATCCAGTCTTCCACAATTCATCTAGAATGATGTATGATGCTTGCAGCAGAATATTCTCCTCATATGGTTTAATTACTACATTTATACATTTAAAAAATCTGTTATAAGTGATTGTTAATAAAAATAATATACACATAACTGAAAGAGTTTCATTTCTGGTATGCTACAAGAGAAATTGTTTGAAAAACTTTTATTTGCTTCATATTCCATAACACAATTTCAAACTTTATCATCTCTGAGATTATCTATTATGACATTTCCTTAGGGAACCAAACTTACTCCAACCACTTCACAGGACAAAGTTCTGTCAGTTTTACTATCAATGCCACCACAATATTTCAATATGTTAGCACAACTAAATTACCACATAACACGATTTGTGTGTCCAAAACAGTTTTATCAGTTTCCATCTGAATATAAACAATGATCTATGAAAAATAAATTCCTTTGAACTAATAATTCACTTCATTAAAACACACACACAACTAAATAAGATATTCAGCCTACATAATTTTGACATTTCAAAACAAAAAATGAAGATGACTTTCAAAAGGAATTATCCCAAGAGATCCATAATTGTCACTGAAATAAACATCACATTTCATTTATTTAGTGAGTAATGTCTCACAAGCTGTTTGGATTTCAAAATATACAGTCCCTTAACAGGCATTAATGGGTTTAGCAAGGCAATGGCTGACCTGATTCTATGGTACATGAGTAGTAGGAAAGGCAGAACATTCCAAAATACAATCTGCAGAAATAAAATTTTTATGAGCTTTGAAAAATGTATAAGACTACAAAATTAGACATGAAAATATAAAATAATTACATATTTTTAATAAGATATAAATTGGTTGAATATGAGCTAAAATGGGTAATTACTTATCAAGAATGAATGAAACACAGCTGCCTAAATCAATATAAGCTGAAAGGGAGAACTAGCTTAAGAGAGAACAAGCACAGATGCCCAGCCCATCAAGTGAAGATGATAATAATACACAACTGTTCTTAACAATAGTTAACTACAACCAATAAAATTAGTGGATTCATCAACAATGTGCATAAATTGTTGTGTATCTTTAATATACCAATCACAACTAAGCTTCAGTAGTCAGTAAGTTTTATATTATTACTTACACTGTTTCTCAATATACATTGGTACTCATCTGCTAAATCATCATTCCAGTGTTGATCTTGAAAAAATCATTACAAATATAAAAGGCTATGACCGGACAACAAAGAATGTGTCTGGGCTCTGTTGTCCACTAACCACAAGGTTGTCTTCATTCTCCAGCACATCTCAAGGTGTATGAATGTATATAAATAATGAAATTGTTAAAAAGAAATAAAATATTTCCAGTTGGCTTAAATTCAAATCTAGATACTCACAGAGAATATCAATAAAATTTATTCAAAACATAATAATATTTTTAATTGCTATAAATTCATTCCATAAATGCAGCACAGGTATCAAGAGGGGAACAACTGGTTAGGAAAGATGTCACACAGAGCAACACCGTGGGAAGAAATTGAAGTGTATGAAGTGAGAAATAGATGGACAGGAATAATAAGAGAAACACAGCACAAAACTCCCAGCAGATATGTAGATCTGAAGCTTCTTTACACCAAATCTCACTTCTCTGCAACTAGCAATTTAGGAGAAATGGCAGGTCTTCCAAGACAGAAAAGTTGTCAGCATAAACATTATAAAATACTCCCTACAAACACCATCAATTTTATAACTTCATGTAGATTTCTTTAAGCCACATAACTGTATCAAACTCACTCCTCAAGGCAAAAAAGTGTGGAATCAATTTACTCTTCAAACAATGTGATAGGATTAGAATTGTCCCTGAGAACTTTCACTTTAAGAGACCTGTTTCAAGAAATTTATAAATTTTTATTTTGAAAAACTTTTGTACTGCAATGAGCTCAATTATACACCTCTTTTTCTTTTTAATTGAATAGGTTTACTGTTGTTCTATATAAACAGAACTCAAACACATGGAGACATGATAACAAATTTCATCTTTAGTGTTCACAATACTAAAATGCATTGCTTGGTGTGTACGATTGCAGACAAATACTGATAAATGACATGCATAATTTAATAATCAGTTTATGTGTTTTAAACAGTCATGTGTCATCTAAAAAATTAATTTCTCTCTTCACATTTACAAACTAACTCCTTCCATGTTATTGCTACATCAACCCCTAAAATAACAAGAAAAATAGAGCACATTCATCAGCATCTCAAAAAAAATAGTTTCATTTCCATCCTGGTTTCTGTTGGCAAACACATACCTACAGAGTTAATTACCCATTAATACAGGGTTATTCATAATTCCCTGGCACATTACAAAATATCGCTAGACTTCAATGGTGCAATGGTTGGTAACATAGGACATGCTGATAGAAAGAGAAACTCTCCAAGTTTATTTTACATACCTTATAAATGCTCAATACCCATGCCCTGCTTTGTTGGCCATCCTAAACACCTGACCTGACGCCATGTGATTTCTTCATATGGGGGTACGTTAAGGACCAGGTCTTTGTACCGCCTCTGCAACAGGATCTGCCTGAATTGTGAAAACGAATCATCGCTGCCATCTCACAAATCGATCGTGACATGCTGCAGCAGGTGGGCGGAAATGGAGTATTGGCTTGACGTCTGCCGCATCACAAAGGGCGAACACGCAGAGCATTTATGAGGTATATAAAATAAACTTGGAGTTTCTTTTTCTATTGGCATGTCCCATGTTACCATCCATTGCACCATTCAAGTCAAGCGATTTTTTTAATGTGTCAGGGAATTATAAATAACCCTGTATTAATATTTCATATTCCTACAGCAATGTTCAACAACTGCAGACAGCCATTAAACTAAACGAACTTAAATAAACATGGGCTGTTCAAGATATATATAGCAAATATCTAAATTAATGGGAGCTATCATTCTGAATCCTACAAAGATTCTGAATTATCTGAAACATCAACATTTGTCAAAATTCAATTAAGAACATACAAATTATACCATTTTTCATGTTCCAAAAGCGGCATAAAGCAGAATAGTATTTTACAACCTGTGATGTCCATTGCAATGGAAGGCATATGCCTTGATTCTTACAAGAGATTCCTAATCCACAAGTCAACACTAGATCTATGACTAAAATATTTAAATATACATACCAGGTAAGTTAAGAGGTGACAACTCAGTGATGATACATTTAAAAAGTGTCCAGCTTGAATAGGCTTCTGCTTTTAGATCTTCTAGTAATGCTCTCACATGCAATAAACATTGCAGTGCTTCTAGAGATGTTTTGCGCATAAACGATTTAAATATAAAAACAAAATCTCTCTTCTTATTTTCTTGAACATCTGATTTATTTGCAATAACATTAAACACACCACCTGCCAGCATGTCTTGTACATATTTTTTCCAGATAAAATAATCTAATCTGCTTAGACACCTCACTATGCTGTTGGTTTTTTTCTTTTGACAAACAAACTTCATTTTGAAAACATATTTTTCCTCATCCATACCATCAGTCTCTTCCACAAGAAGTGTAGCATGTAATTTATACAAAACTCTATATACAAAGCAAATACATTGTAATTAAGTTTAAAATATGGAATACTGTGATAAAGCCATAACTTGAGGTCCTTGTACACAATTTCACACTTTATTCAGCCTCTAATAACACAAAATATACATTATAGTATCTTCATATATATTGCACTTTTTCCTTTAATTTAAACTTTCAAAAACTGGGGTAATAGACATAAACAAACAATTCAATTTTGAAAGATTAAATTGAAGAAAGAAAAGTGAGTCATACTTGAGAAAGTATGGCATTAGGGGACAGTGGTGTAAGAGGAACGTACTTCCATTTCGGACAATGAAATGAAAGTTAATTAATTATGCACTTTCTGAACAGGAAGGTAATTTAATTTCTTGTTACTCTTTAATTTTTTTACAGTCAGGTGAACATGCAGCTTGTGATAGATATGTTTATCAACATAAGTTCACACTGTCTATATAATATAATTCATACATAATAGCTAAAATTAACCCTTTCAGTGAAATAACTAAGAAATTACCACATATGTGTTAAACCAGCACAATCCTAAAACAGTTCACAATACTTATTACTACTGTTATGCCATTAAAAAACTGAGTACAAAAACTAAACATATGAGATCTGATGTTGTCATCACAGGGAAGATATCAATGTTGGTCTTCTGTGTTGTAACACTGTGTGAACTTGTAGGTAGACACCAACTTTTCTAAGGAATATACTGCTTCCATCTAAAGCCCTGAAGATAGAGGTAATATACTCCTCAGTCCTGAAGATGGAAGCAGAATGTTCTTCTAAAACATTGGTATCTACCTGCAAGTCCATGTGACACTGCAACCCACAAGACCAACATCAACATAAAAGCAAACACCTTGGAAGGTAAACTAACAAATAACAAAGAGAGATTATATCAACATGTTTTATGACTGAATAAAGAGAGAATTCCAAAAGATTTTCAACATAAAAGTAGAAGGAAGATGTCAGATCATGATGAGGACAATATGCCTTGAAAGATGTCAAACAGAAGGAATGAAGAATAAGACAGGAAACTCATAAATAGCTGTGGAAGACAAAAGATCGATGCAGAAGCTTGATTGTTATGAACAACATAAATTGAAAGCTCTTATAAGGAAAATTTCAGACTGTATTAATCAAATATTATATACACTTTTATCCTCCAAATATGTCCTGAAAAATTTACTAAATATTTAAATTATTTGGTAGTACCTTTTAGTAAAATACCTCACAGAAATGCAAGTGCACAAATTCAATGCTGTCTCCCTCCAAATACCCCATTAAAAAGAGCTATACATTCCAATTAAACCAAATTTTTGGTGGTATTTTCTATTAAAATACCCAACAGAACTGGTTGTGTGTGGATACAATGCACAGTCAATGTTTTGAAAGCATCTGAAGAAAAAGGGTGTTCATTATATTCGGGCAAATATGGTGATTTTCTAGGTAGCTGCATGAACTGGTTGACTAAGGTAAAGAATGATGGCAACATTTAACAGTGACACCAAACTATTCCTCTGGAGAAAATTATTTCTAGGACATGTTACTACATACTATGAGCCTTTGACTTGAGAACAAAAATATTTTGTGAAACAATTTCAACGAAAGGGTTAATTATTAGAGAATACTAACGTTTCAATTTTTGCTACTGATAGTCATAAGGATGTTAATATTTGTTTTCAGATGTCAGCATTTTCGTAGCGGTATACACTTTACAAAAACTTAAACACACTTTCATATTAAAGTTTATAAAGGTTTAATGCTAATATTTAATAATTTAAGAGACTTTTTAAAGTCCTGGTACAACAATTAAGATATGGGTTAGGAAACAGCAGCAAAAATCAATTCACAATGACCCAACTAATCAGTAACCATATGTGTAAATACAACAAACAACTTACCTGTTTGAAGATGGTTGTCTTCTGGGTTGTAGCACCATGTAGTATAGTAGAAGTTGAACAATGCCACACTGAAAATGGAGGTAGCAGGAACCTCTGAAATGTTGGTAAACTCATGCCAGACTACATGGTGCTACAACCCAAAAGACAGCCATCTGCAGATTCACTGCCAAGAAAACCTAAAATCCAACTTACCTGTTTGGCTTGAATGATGAAATCAGCATCACAGCTTCCTAGTTTTAGATATAACAGGCAACTGTAAAATTGTCTACCCCACTAAAACAAACCTTTGTTTTGACTGTAAAGCTGACCTGCTCCAGACATTTTATGCTCCCACAATACCCATTATATCCACTTATGACATCAGTGACTCCAGTAAGAAGATTTATAATGTAATACAGAACACTTTCAACAATTTGCAAATGCCAGATAGCAGAAGTCACTAGCAAGTCTAAACTGCAGATGCATGTTGTAATGACAATTTGAATATGTTATACAGTCCATCAACATGTTACATAACCTAAACAACAAGGTATGCTTTAAAGCAAATCCCACCAAGAGACAAAAACAGCAGAATAAACAAAATGCTGCAGATTTATACAAATGGGGCTGCTGGCCAACCTTTAACTCCGAACTTCATGGTTTAGCAGTATGACAGAGTAACACAGCTGGATTATGCACAAGAAATGACACACAGATGCTAGAAGTTAAATGTGTGTATGGACATCAGTTATAGCGTGTAAAATATGCATGGGAAATATTGGCATAGTCATATATAACGTCCCTATGCCTAAACACAATAGCAAGAAGACGGTGGGGGTACAAAAGCAAAGATTAAAATATTCTAGATCTCAACACTATTTGTAGGAGTTGAGTGATCAACTTCACACTTCAGCTGTTTTTATCATTTTGGAAAGTGCTCCTAATACCAAACGTGTTAGCCTTGGCTGGTTTGGACATGGTTGTGAAGAGAGACATTTATGCCCTTGCCAGAAATTTAATCCCAGTCATTCAACCTGTAGCCTGTTGCTTTACTGACTGGCTGTTCTGACTTAAGAAATGGTAAAGGTAAATTTATCCCTGCACCTACAAACTACATCATAGCATTCAAGGCAATCCAAGACTTTAGCTATAGATAGAGGTACAGTCTACAGAAATTGTAGTAGGAACGTTACAAAAATGACGGAATATGGATTACTTCTAACCACTCCTCTCTCCATTAACCCAATAAAATTAATTCTACCCACCTCCATTTCTGTCATATTCACAAAATAATTTATCAGAACAATTCACACAAACCATTGCACTGTCAGCATTTTCAATGCTACACAGCAGGTTACAAAACAGAAGTGATATTTTTTTAAAGTGTCTGGTCACTTTAAAAACAAACATACAATTTTAAAAATTCTGGGCAGGCTTGACAAAACTCAGACAGGTAGCTATCCTAACAGACCACAGGCAACCAACATATTTCAATGTGAAAAGAGTATCAAAATATACCTTTATCAGGCCAATGTACCATAATGGGAACATAAACTGTATCTTTCAGGGCCTTATGTGCTGTGTGGTGGCACAATAAATTGTACTTTTATCAATAAGATTCATCAATTTAATAGGGACATAAGCAACTACATTGGAGATTTGAGCCTGATGTGACAATGGTTTATTAAAATATTTAATAGATTATGAAACATGCAATTGTGGTGAGAACACACACTTGCAAAAATATGATTTATTCCAGCATCCCTCTTTTACAGAAAAAAGAGTGTTATAAACCCCAACACAGAACCACCAAGAATTGTGCTGCCCACACTTGAGCAGCTGCACTATATAAGGTCCCAGAATATCCACCATACAACAATGACTTTGCCCTGTCCGGCTATCATTTGTCTGGACCCCTCAAGTATACTTCTAGAGGCTGTTGTTTTGCCAGCGACAATTAAAAGAAAGAGGAAATACATGTGAAGCTTGTTGCATGGCTAAAACATTTTTCTCTGTGCAACACTGGATAAACTGCAGTGAAAAGAATGGGGACTATGTTGAAAAGTATGCAATTGTGAGTTGTGTATTTTGTGAATTTTAATGACACAGAAGATACTTTTTGACTTACCGACATACTAATGCTATCCATTAATTACAACAAAGTTTCTTTACTTATTATTCTAAGCACAGGACTCAAAGCTTAGTCTTTCAGAAAGAGAAAAACAAAAATGATCATTTAATATTCATCAACACAAGGTTTTCCATAATTAATCTGAAATTTGAGGCTCTCACAGCAGTGAACATATCAATTGTGGTCTTCTGGGTTGTGATGCCACATATTCTCATGGGTGGCTACCAACATTTTGAAGGAAAACATAACCTCCACCTTCATGTAGAAGTTAAATCTGTGTAGTGTTACCTTCCCACAGAGGTTTACTAAGACATGAGGATCACCTGAAGATGGAAGGGATGTGTTCTCCTGAAATGCTGGTAAAGAAATACAAGACTAAACAGTTTCATAACCTAGAAGACTACAATTAACATTTAATGTTTAGTTTCTATGACCTGATTCTAAATTTCTGTATACATTTCACCATTTAAGGCTACCCTATGGCCACTTACTGTTACAATACATTTCTCTGTTAAATACTGACTACACAATTCACTTAATTTATACAACTTCACAATCATATTAGTATGCAAATGTAAGATGTAGATTAACTCTCATTTATGCAAAAGAAGGATGCTTTTGGTACTCTACAGATGCATTAATTATAATTTACACACACCACTGCATCTGCAAATAAAACTGAAACATGTCTCTAATTCTGCTGATTCTTCCTGCAATAAATTTCAAACTGGTGCAATACATTCGTATTCAGATAACATTTTAATATCATCCACTCTGAAAGACTGTTTACAAGTCATGCTCAAAGCATGTAATAACAGTTCCTACTATATATTAGCTTCAAATCTTGAGTTAAAATGTAATGTAATTACATAATATTGGGATACATGCTGCTGATATGGGAGAGGGGGTAGACATGAGAAATTTCCAGCTACTTGATAAATGGACAACTGGAATAAACTCACTAGAATCAACACACTATTCTCAATACTACAAAACACAATCAATCACTACTGCCTAAAATCAATAGTGGAGACAGATAAAACACTTGCTACAATGTTGTATTTATTACAAGACTGTTATTCCAATACCAGAAACAGCATGGTATGAAAGTGTTCTGTTAATCATTCACAATGTAAAATCTTGAAAACTTTTCGTGGCTGGAGTTTAATGCATTGTTAGTTTAGACTTTCAGGGATGGGCAATGTTGAATAAGATTCAACTTTAATGTACAGAATAATCCTTAAAAGTGAAGTGTGTGTGTGTGTGTGTGTGTATAAAGTCACATACAAATTACAGTACACGTTTCCACACTTGTCTGTGACCACAGATAATTTCAGAAGCTATACATACAATTAAATTTTTCTACAATCATTTGAAAACTCCTTTGAAAAAAATTCATCTTTCATTAATGGCCCAATGGCAAAATATCAGACTGAAAAGAAAATGAGTGCTCTACCAAAGTCTGGCTTATTTAATTTTTTTAACATTTTCTTAACTGCATAGGGAATAACACTGATGAGGAAATGCTTGTGAATGAAGTGGGAAGGATGTGGTCATGGCCTATTTTAAGGTAATCTCACAACATTTCTGAAAGGGCTTAGAAAAGTTACAGAAAAACCTTAGAAGCCAGTCCCTGAGCTGAGAATCAAATCTGAGCCCTCACATACTTGATGCAGAAATACTATCACTTGACCACATCTGGTGCTACAGAAATCAGGTAAAGAATAACAGAATTTGTGTGTATATCTGAAACTTACAGTAGGAACACAAACCTGTCCAAATATTGAATACAAAACAGAACTTCAAATCTAATGACAGCACTGTTATTTCCCTATGGTAATTTCACAACACAGTGTTTTATATTTTAATATGGAAATATTACATGCATCACTGTGGAAATCTATGGCAAAAATATATAATATTTGTACATCATAAAGACTAGAACACATCATTACCATGTTGATCACTTCAACAAAGAACTATGGCATTCTTAATCAGAAGTAATCTACAAAGCATGTCTTCTGCCTGTCTCCACTAAAATATTATCAAAACACACAGATGGCTGACCCCTTCCGTGTTGCCCAATGCAGTAAAAGTTCTCTGGAAATTTTAATGACAGCAAATAATTAAAAGTGATACATCATAAAACGGTAAGCCTGGAAGAAGGAAATTATTAGAGAAAGTCAAACCCAAGAGTTCTTTTTCACATAAGCCTACCATTAAACCCCAACTTCTGAGAGATCAATTTGCTGCAGATTTATTTACATTATGACTCACCTAGCCTTTTCCTGTAACATTTTCTGGCCAAAATTTTGTATTAAGTTTCCATTTATCTCCAAATATACCATATGTTCCATCTACCTATTCTTTCTGTATGTGATTACCATAATAATATCAAATAGAGTACAAAGTAATTTTGTCCAGATTTTTTCTCTTTTCATCTCCCTTTGGTCAAATATTTTCTTTAGCACTTTGTTCTCAAACATGCCCAATCTATGCACGTTCTTCTCTCAGTGTGACAACCCAAAATACCAAGCCAACAATTACATCCTATTCTCCGAGTTCTTCCCTTGACTCTCAAGCAAATATTCAATATATGTTGCCATATAATATCCAAAATTTCACAAAGAGAAAAGCAACAGCTTAAAACATTTCTGTAATAGGAGCCACATATCAAATCTGGTGGAACCAACAAGGTCTTCCATGCAGTTTCCATCAACACACTGTTCTTCAGCAGCTACACTGAAAAATTTTTGCCCAAATAGTTTAGTACAAGGAAACAGCAATGCCACTGGCCTACAAGTCTTCCAAAATGAATTTGTAATATAAATAAATATGAATCATTCAATTAAGTACACCTATTTCTTAAATTATTCTTGCTGAAGTAGTATAAATACTGAGAGACTGTACTCTTATACCTGAAATGGAATATATAACTACCTTCTGTTCTTTGTAAGTTCTGTGGAAGTACCAGGTCCAACCTTGTAATGAGAAAACCCAACTTCTAAGCATGACTTTGCAGTTGTCATATGAACCACAAAGCAAACCTCAGGTACAGCACACCAAGTCCATTCCAGTTTAGTGACAATTTAGGTAGCTTATAAATTATCAGAGATATTCAGATTCAATTATCAAAGTTGAGTTAAGTCAACCTTAGTAGTCTTTCACACACACTGCAGGAAAGCATAATTTCAGAATGCAGTCATAACTTCTGCATGTCAAAATGGTAGTAGAAGACCTGGATGCTATTAGTTCATATAATTAAAGATTTATAAAACCCAGACACTGAAACTGTACATGAAAGTAAACCTACACATCCACTTTTGATAATTTCACCTCTGATGCAGTCATAACTGAAATTATTAACTGGGAAGTTAAAATGGGGCCAACTAGTTGAAGTGTAAAGAACAGCTTGTTTGTTCATGACATACAAACTAATTATAAAAGAGGATAACAACAGTTAAGAGTGAGGGAATTAGGTTAACCAAGCTCCTATGAACATACAAGACTATAATCCTAATAACAACCTTCAGGAAAAGCAGCAGTCTGTGTGTTTTGAAAGTAAAAACAAACAAATCTCCTACCTTGGCCGCTGTCTTGTGGAAGCCCAGAGTCTTGTGATGCACTAGGGATGCTGGCAAATATTGAAGAACCTGTAAACACATCCAGCAATGAACTATGACACTATGACACACACACACACACACGTGTGTGTGTGTGTGTATATATATGTGTGTGTGTATATATGTATATATATATATATATATATATATATATATACACATATACATACATATTTGTACATATTACATGGGAATTTTCGTTTCCGCTTGCGTATGCCATTGGAGAGACGTATTCTAGGAAAAAGAATCGCTATATAAAATCACAAATACAAACAAACTTTTTACACTTAGCACAAATGTATATTTCTAGACGCGTTTCAACCTCATGAGTTCATCATCAGTAGCATATTAAAGTTGTTGAAACAAGGATACAGTGATAATAGAAGTCCTTTTATAGGGCAAAAAATAAAGATGTTACAATAACCACAATGAAGACCATATGAAATATATACAAAAGGGAAGGAAAAGGGTAGCATATAAATGAGAGGAGCACATAGAAGAACAGAGGCTTCTTCTTATAGAAACCCAACATGGCAGAAGTGTCAAAGATGGTTATGATGATACATACACACAAACCTATATTAGGTGAGCAATGACAAGAACATTCATTAGCACTTACACATACTGACACTGTTTAAATGCCATTCAAATTCCCAGACATCTTGTGCCAGAGGCTTAAAAATGTTCAGAAAGACAATAAGTTTGTCAGTTCCACTCAGATATAAATATGAATTTTTCATGCATATATGAAAAACTCACACCAATATTCAGAAGAAATTAGGATAATTATATTGGCTTCAATGCCCATGGATATCAGAGATGCAAACACTGATACCTCTACCACAATCCCAAAGTTCACAAGCACAAAAAACCACAACACACGTGACAAACAGTTTTTTATTAGCTTCTGTAGGAAAAAATATATGTATTTATAGTTTATTTAACAACACTTTTTCAGTAGCTCACACTATTTAGCATCAAATGAGACTAAAATGGAAAGGATATGGAAAAAAGCAGTTGTGGCCTATTTTAAGGTAGTATCTGGGCATTTTCGTGGAGGAACTGAGGGAAAACATGAAACCCCAGTCTCTGGGCAAAGATTTTGACCTGGGACCTCCCAAATATGAGGCAGGAATAATAACCACTCGACCATGATGTTCAGTGTAGGCACAAAAGTATCTTGT
The DNA here is from genome assembly GCF_000696155.1 of Zootermopsis nevadensis. The sequence continues at coordinate 300,264 of NW_019060211.1, forward strand.
TCATCTATAACCAGTTACATTGCTAGGTTACTGAACAGGAGTTGAAAATTGTTCTACAGTTGTACATCATGTTGTTTAAGCTAAAGAGTGTTCAACACTATTCAGCAACAAAATTAAAATGCTTACTTGGACCTGAATACAAATCTTAAAGTGGTACAACTCTTTAAAGTTCACAGCTCATCAAAACAGGAATATGGTATGGACTGATAATGTCGTTGTTCTGAGTTTGATGCCACATATACTTACCTGTAGGTAAATTTCAATGTTTTGGAGAAACAGTGGCAGCCACTTACTAGTCTACATGAGGCCAAAACCCAAAACATCATTCTCACTTTTATGAAAAACTAAATCTGACCTGGCATGGACTGTATCTGACCTTCACCATTTTCAATAACAGAGTTTAAATATTATTAGTTACTGTTATGCTGCCATTATACCTATTTCAAAAAAGAATAAATACTGCCCCATTATTTTTTTAACTTTCTGTTTTACTGTGAGATGCTTAATAAACAGTTAAGTCATGTATTTCACTTGTATTCATACAAACACCTGCTTGAATAAGCATTCTTTTAATGTTATAAATTCTCATTATATCAAAGTTGTGCTACATTAGGTTCAAGAAACATGGCAACTGATGTACATATTACAGTAGAGATGTGTGTCAACGCATCAAAAACAGATGTTCCAATTTAAGAATAGAAGATTCACATTTGTAATGAATTGCACTTTGCATCACAACACAAAATTGTTCCATTTCCAATCTCCTGGCTTGTCTACTGTAACTTCTACTAGATTAAAAAAATAATCACATGAAGCATACTTATAGCCTATTAGTGAGTGGATTTGGTTGATTTAAGTTGTACTTCTGGAGTCATGTGTACACATATTGTCAATACTACAAACCTTGTGATGAGTCCTGAAGAGTCTGACTACTCTCTCCTCCAAACAGCTGTACCAGAGGATCGTCTCTATTCTGTAACCTCTCAACCTCTTTAATTTCAGTCTCATATTCCACTGGTTCTTGTTTTGGACTTGTCATTTCAAGAAATTCTATCCCAGATGATTCCTCAGTTACAACTGGAGAACTAACTACTGCACTTGATACTTCTGGCCTCATCCGTTTATAAGGAGGTGTAGAGGTTTCTTCAGGCTCTATGGTTACAGAATCAACTAAGGGTTGCTTCTTCTCTGGTGTACCACGTACTAACTGTGGCGTCTGCAACATAAAAATACCAGTACTGTAGCTATTAACTTATTGAGCTTGCATTTAAATTGAATGCTGATCTGCTTACATTGGCCACTTAAATTTTCAGGTGACACCATTTTTGTGAGATAAGTTCATATCAATATTTATTTCTATTCACACAGCAAACAAGAAGGCAATTAGGCAGCTACACGTAACTTTACCTACTCCTGGTGACAACCTGAAATATTGTATAAGTGATATAACTGAATACAATGGCAGGTACTAACATACCTTTTCTAATACCCTGCGTGGTAATCTCATTCTAGCACATGGCAGTGGGGCTGGTACATTTTCTTCCTCCTACAATGTGAGAAATACATTAAATCTAAGTTTTTAAATAAAACCAGAAAGTGCAAATATGTTAATGCTACTGATATTTACATTTTCTCAAAAAAAGTGACACCCTCAGAAACTTGCATCTGACCAGTTCATTACTTGGTTATTTAATGATACTTGGATAACTGCATGGATAATGTTGTGTCAAATGGTTGGATGGCAGTGTGAATGATGAATTAGAGGGGATGTGGAAGGAAACAAATATGGCCTATCTTAAGATACTACCCAAATATTTTACAGCAGAGACTGAGGAAAATAACAAAAAACCACATTCGAGATAGCCAATCTCTGAGCTGACATTCAAACATGCAACCTCCCAAGTGTTAAGCAGGAGCAAAAACCACTTGACTTCGACTGCAATGCTCACAGTTTCTCATAAGTAGAGCATATAACAATTTTAACAACACCTTATGTCTCTATTACTCTAAACAATTATGATACAAGCAAAACAAAACATGTAAAACAGATTTCAATATTTGTAGTTCTGCTAATATTTGAACGTACATTAGGAGAATCTTCGGTAAGTCCCTTAATTTGTAACATCTCAGCTGTTTTGATGAATGTTCCTAGCTCTTCTTGTCGTACATTGACTTCTCCACGATACATGAACTGGAGGATAGCAACAAGATCTTTGTGGCAAACATCTTTCAGAATCACTATGGGATGCTTGCAAGGATTCACCTACAAAATAAAATGATAAAACATAGAAACAAAAACTCACAAAAATGCATTAAAGAGGAAAAGAGGAGGAGGCCAGTCTGTCACGACTGGTCTCCATTAATTTACCAATGAAAGTCTGGAGAACTGTTTACAACTATACACACACACACACCTTAAGTTTCAACATTACTAACAAGTATGTTGAGCACCTGACCTCATGCTGAGAAAAAAGTATCATTGATAGGCTGACTGCTTTATTTAACGATGCTGATAGCAACACTGGGCAATCAGAATGGTGGGAGTAATACACTAGAACATACCTTAAACAGATCTTTGAAGTATGGACTGCAAACTGACAGTACTATTTTGTGAGCCTGAACAAACTGGCCTCCTGCAGCTAGTGTAACATCCACAAGGTCCTCTCCTTGTAATAAAGCATGGAAGCCAGATGCAAGATTACTATGGAAATTGTTCCAGCGCAGTGAGAACTGTTCACTCTCTGCTTCAGACATCCTTAATCTGTAAAAATAGAATATAATACTTAACATTAACACAGTATTTGACACATGATAACAAACCATTTTAACATTTTACTTTTTTATATTCATGTATCAAAAATTGTAAGTCATGGCCTGTAGTTCTGATTCCATCATGCAAATCATGCTTGATCCAATGGCAAAATTGGAAGTTTTTTTTGTTCAAATAATGTCATTAGTCAGCAGAAAAGCATGCAATGTTATGATTGGCAGTGACTATTACTCTGAAATTGCTGTCAATCAACATGTATTTTACAAAGGCTCCCTTTATGATAGATTATTGTTAGACCTTGGCTCAAATACATGCTAAATGATGGTATACTTTATTAACTGTCACAGCATTTTTGTACTTCTGATTAAAATATTGATTCCTTTTCTGTACTATATTTTTAACTAAACAATTTCAATTGTAAATATCCTAACTATAATACTAATAAATGTTCGACAACATTAACAGTTCATATAAAATTTGTAGATAGGAAGGTTTATGATGTACCTCTATTCTTAAATTTCACACGCTTAGCTCCAACAGTTCATTAGTTATTGTTATCAAACAGAAAACAAAATACATATTTCATATTGTTGTTTTACAGTTGACAAAGAAATTTTCTGAAGAAAAGTTGTGTATTTTCCAAAGATCTAATTACTATAATACATTTCATGGCCTTACATTAAGTGGCAATAGTAAAAGTTCCCACCTCAGAAATATTCATGGCTGCAATCTTGGATTTATTATAATCAGGAAATTAAAAAGGACACAGATGGGGGGGTATAATAATCACATTTAACCTCATTAAAATCTGACTGTTAGTTCAAAAGTTATTAACAGAAAAATGCATGGAGATAATAACCAAAATCCCACTTTTTCCTTATAACAAAATAAAAATAATACTAAAATAAAATGCTGAGAACATTCAGACATAACAGAAGAATTTAAGGCCTCCTTCCTAAGCTCCAAAGACATGGTGAAGTGTGATCACAGATAAAGCCTCATCAATTCATTATAAAATTTTGTATAATACTGACTATTGCTGTTTCTAATAAATGAAAATTTTTAGAAAATGGAGTAAACACATATGATCATTTATATGGCAAGGGATAGGGGTAATAAATTTAAATGTTAAAAAATGTTCACATATTAATAAAAAATTCTATTTATAAAAAAGAAAAGAGCATAAAGATATGCATGTTCCTGTAATTCCTCAGGGGACCTCTAAGAAATCTTCCAAACTTAATTAAGCCCAATTCATGTGGTTATATATAAACTAGAGAAACCTAAAATTATAAGCCCTTTTTTGCAATTTGGCAGTTACATCCGACTGAGGACCATTATAACAATGTGCACAAGGACATAATGCAACATGTTTTTCATTTATTCAACAAGTGTGAATTTTAGAGTTCAAAACATGGATCTTCAGCAATGTGATTAAGTTTTAATTTAATTGATTTTAGAAGTTCCATACTTGATGAAGATACTGTGCTGGGTTCACAGTGTGTGGACTCACAGGCAGATGCCAATGTTTCTCTAAAACGCTAGTATCGACATAGTGTCACAACCCAGATCATTATCCTCCTCACCACCACGACAACCCCAACCTCACATTCATCACTTGCCTAATTACAATTACTTTGCATGAAATGTAATTTTTTACCTGCAGTGCATCTGAATCCACAATGTGAGAAATTACAAAACAACAGCTTTACACTACATAGAAAACTTAAATTTTTAAGCTGATTCCAGAGAGTAGAGTTTATTTACATTCCATAGATCCTTCTTAGGACTCAACCAAAGGATGTAGAACATGTCATTTCATACAATATACATACACTTCAGAACTTTCAACACAAGTACAAGAACGTATTTCACATATCAATGTACATAAATTTCAGATTCTGCAATACAAGTATGAAAAATAATTTTACAAATTAATATACATAAACCTCAGAATTTTAAATATAAATACAAAACTTGCTTTACATATACGTAGATTATGGATATAAAGCTTAAACATTTTCAGCAGAGATGAAATCATCTACAGAATAGAAGGAGTGAGTAAAGAGGTAATCTTTCAATGCAGGCTTGAATACCTTTATATCATAATTTACACTTTTAATAGTTGGTGGAAGATTATTAAATAACTTGATACCTGTATAGTACACTCCTTTCTGATATTTAGTAAAGTTAGCATTTGGCACATAGAGATCATGTTTAAGTCTTGTATTTAAATTATGTTCAACTGTATTTCTTTTAAATTTACACATGTTTTCCACCACAAATGATAGCAAGCAGAGTATAAATTCACTTGCAAGTGGAAGTATATTAAATTTACGAAATAATTTTCTACAAGATACCCTGCTTTTGACACCGGCCATTATTCTAATTATTTTCTTTTGCATGTAAAAAACTTTATTACTGTCTGTTGAATTTCCCCAAAAGATTAATCCATATGACAATACAGAGTGAAAGTATGCAAAGTAAACTAGCTTTAAAGTATCTATTGTCATGAGTGGTACGACTGTTCTCATGGCAAAGCATGCAGA
>NW_019060211.1:305687-321006 GCF_000696155.1 Zootermopsis nevadensis
CTTAATTTGGGAATAATATACTCAATGTGTTTCTTCCAATTTAAGGTATTGTCAACTTGTAAGCCAAGGAATTTGTTTGTTTCAACTTCCACAATTATTTTTTCTTCAAAACCTATATTTAACCTAGGATATGTCTTGTGCTTAGTAACAAATTTTATGAAGATTGTTTTTTTTCAAAATTTAGTGCGTTTGTTAGCTCTAAACCATTTGTTTATGTTGGCATTTCTGTTGAGAGATTTTTTCTAAATCCAAATTGCTCCTCGACAAGGATGTTGTTTGAGTTTAAGAAATTATTTACTCTCTTGCATATAACTTTCTCAAAAATTTTAGAAAATGTTGTCAGCAGTGAAACAAGTCTGTAGTTAGAGATGCAGGATTTTTCACCCTTTTTATATAGTGGTTTTACTTTTGAATATTTAAGTCTTTCAGGAAACATTCCTACAGCCATTGAATGATTACAGATTAATAAAATACTTATATAATCTATGCAAGATTTAAGTACTTTAGATGAAATTCCATCATAACCACATGAATTTTTTGACTTGAGAGAAGTTATTATACTTTTAATTTCATTTGGTGTGGTAGGAATAAGATTAATATTTGGAAATGAATTAGGAATTGCCTTAGCCAAAAACTTCATTACATCTTCGGTTTTTGGAGTTATGGTATCACTGCTGTTCATTCTTTCTTTTATTTTTTTATTTAGTGTTCTGTCTGACGACAGGTCCATATGAACAGGATCCTTCCATCCTTTTCTCGGACTGGGACCTGTTCATATACGTTCTTGGCAGATGATCCAGAAGTGGTTTGCCATTGCCTTCTTCTGTGTGTGAATGGAGTAATTGTTGGGATGCCACGGAGAAACAGGGGAAGCCCCCGGAGGAAAACTCCGTGTTGCCTAGACCACGGCCTTGCTCAACACAAGTTATAAATTCGGGCACCGCCGGGAATCGAACCCGAGACCCCAGGATTACAAGGCCAGCTTTCTAACCGCTAGACCACCGTGGCACCTTCATTCTTTCTACAATCATTAAAAAGTAGGTATTAAAATAGTTAGCTAGAAGTTTAGGATCATTTACTCTGTTATTATTTATCATTAATGGTGGGCTTTCAATGTCTGTAGATTGTTTGCCAGTTTCCTTTTTTACAATTTTCCAAACAGTTTTTACTTTATTTTCAGACTCTACTATCAATTTATTGTAATGCATGCGTTTAGCTTCTTTAATGACTTGAAATAAAATTTTGCAATATTTTCTATAGTGTTGCTTCAGTAGTGGGTTATTACTGGACCTGATACTTAGGTAAAGAGCTCGCTTACATTTGCATGATGTTTTGATTCCTTTAGTTAACTATACATTGGTTTCAGACAATTTTTTCTCTGTTTTAGTAGGAAAACTTTTTTCAAATATGCTTAGAAACCAACATGAGTACGCCCTTGGCAAATTAAAAAGACCAAACTAAAACAAAGTTCATACTAAACAGCAAACTTGTCACTTACTCCCTTTCTTCCAGCCATTCATGGATAGAATTCATATTAATATTTTTGGATTGTAGTGTCTTGCACTATAATACTGTGTAGTCCCAGGATGCTAACAGCAGCAAAAATCCCAACATGTCTATAAAAAATGGAACCCACCAGCTTGTTTATCTCACACAAAAGTATCCAATTTCGATTAGGTTTTGTATGGTTAATAGTAACATGCAACTTTAAACAAGGTAACCTACTCACATTAATCAATATTTGCAGTATGAAAGCCTTGAAATCATCCACAAAGTACTACAGATAATACTAGCCCAGTGTTTAAAAATTCAGCAGCTAAAGTGAAGACAGTGATTCTGAGATCAACATTACAGAAAAATGGATAATGACAAAGTTGATACAAACACCCCTAAGTACCATAAATTAAATGTAAGAAATAAAAATATAAATTCTAACTAGTGCTGTAAGAACGTTATATGCTTGTGGAATACTGAGAAAAAAACATTACAAAAACTATGAACAAATTCTAAGGAAAAACATAATTCTGTTCATGCTACATAAGCAAAAGAACAAAAGAAAAGACCCTTAAATTGAATACGTACACAAACAACAATATCTAGCAAACCGAATTACATATTACCCACTTATAAGCAACCTTTAATTGAAATTGATGTAACAAATTATTTAAGGGATATCCTAGTGTCACAATCCACGTTACGAAGTTTAATTTCTTAACATAAGGGTGTGTCCTATTTAAACAGTGCTTTCTCGCATAACAAGAGCTGCAGAAAGGGACAAAAATAAAAATATCAAAAATGGTAATCGGTCCAGTGTATCGACCCATTTTTGCCCTTTAATCTTACACTAATGGCAACATTTGGACTTACAATCCACATACTTCAATTTATAACTTTACCTGAAATCTTCGGTCCTGTAGGCGGTTAAAAAGTTGTGGACACTATAGAACACAATATCGTTCAAACCACTACAATGTTTGCCAGAATATAAAACATAACCACTGTACCTGCCATTCGCAACAACGCTATTATGTGCTAGAACACCGAAAGTATTCACAAATGACGCGATACACTACACCACACACATACTCTCAGCTACAGCATATAAACGATACATAATCAGTATTGCCAAACCAGTGATCCACATTCTAGCACAAGTTTCCCTTTTCAGTTCGTTCTACCCGTCAGAGGACATTCACATATTGTTTGTCCTATGAACGTTTATTGTGGGTATAAACTGTGACTAGATACGAAAATAGGCCACAGATTAATACCAACATGGAATGTTTTTTTGACTGAGTTGTATGGGAAAGTTAAGCGTGTTTTGATGTGTAAAGTAAGTGGTCTGTGTTATTACTTTTCATTTTAATATGAATTTTCCTGTGAAATATGCTGTCAGATCTTATACATACTCGCTGTTAATTTAAAGTCTGGATAAGTAGATTATGCTTCTGCAACCATAACCTATACTCTGTAATGACTTTACAGTACTGTTCCTACTTGTGTCTAAAATTTGGCTTTATGTATCGTTATTAGCCGAGGCTTAACTATTCTAATTATTTGCATTGCATTATATGCATGGACAAGGAGATGTTGCATCCTGTGGTCAGAAGTGTACCGATGTTTCAGAGGTGCTTACCGACTCCATCATGAAGTTACATTTTTATAAATGGGAGCACAGCAATGGGAGTGACATTGGCAGCACCTAGAACCCGTCCAGAAAATAGCCGCTAAACAAATAATATTATATTTGTTATCTTTTGGTTAGGTTAGTTTAAAGTAATATACTATAGTTCATTTGGCAGGCTGTGGTGGGTTTTTGGCTGATCCATCCTCACTCATGACTATGGTAACTGCCCAAAAATACACTCATGTTTTTTATATTAGATAATAACATTTGAAGTTAACATATGTTTTTCTTTTTCTTAGGAGATTAATCATGGAAAACAAAAAGGATGCTAGAAAGTTGCCAGCCCTAATTGCAAGCATAAAGATTGAACCAGGAACTTTAGGAGCAGCCCCGGGGCGTCTCCCATCATTTGGTGGACGTCGGGATCTTACTCTTGGATCATGTGGCCCAAGCAGAATAACCCATAGTTCTGAATCAAAACCCAGAAGAATATACACACCAAATCTCAATGTTCAGAGAAACAAAAACAAAGTGTATGTATCAGTCTGTATTTTGTAAATATGTAAATGCTCTAAATAAAGTATTATTAATTTGATTAATCATCAAAATACAGTAGCACTTTAGTTGATGATTAAACAAATATATGGTTTGTCATGTCCTCACTTTTCAGAATTTGTATTAGTTTTGTTTTGGATAATTTTGTGATATTCCATAATATGTTTTGTTGTAGAAACACTTTTAATGTTTATAATTATCTGTTTTAAGACTTCATACTTTACCCATGATACATTCAAAACCCCAAAATAATAAACTTTTTTAAGATTGTAGTGTACTTGTGAAGCAAGAATATGCATAAAGATTCTGTCTTCTGGGTTGTTGCGCTGTGTAGACTGGTCGATGTTAACCAACATTTCAGAGGTCATGCTGCCTCCGTCATCAGGGCGATGAGTATGAAGATTTCTGTCTTCTGGGTTGTTGCGCTGTGTAGACTGGTCGATGTTAACCAACATTTCAGAGGTCATGCTGCCTCCGTCATCAGGGCGATGAGTATGAAGATTTCTGTCTTCTGGGTTGTTGCGCTGTGTAGACTGGTCGATGTTAACCAACATTTCAGAGGTCATGCTGCCTCCGTCATCAGGGCGATGAGTATGAAGATTTCTGTCTTCTGGGTTGTTGCGCTGTGTAGACTGGTCGATGTTAACCAACATTTCAGAGGTCATGCTGCCTCCGTCATCAGGGCGATGAGTATGAAGATTTCTGTCTTCTGGGTTGTTGCGCTGTGTAGACTGGTCGATGTTAACCAACATTTCAGAGGTCATGCTGCCTCCGTCATCAGGGCGATGAGTATGAAGATTTCTGTCTTCTGGGTTGTTGCGCTGTGTAGACTGGTCGATGTTAACCAACATTTCAGAGGTCATGCTGCCTCCGTCATCAGGGCGATTTTCATCGTCCTGATGACGGAGGCAGTATTAATACTACTAGTACAAATTTGCTTCACAGTTGCTTGTAAGTTGTACATGTAAGGACATTTCTTTCATGCTTCTGCTTTTCCAGTTGAAGCAGAATTCACACAGGAACTGCATGTGGTTCCAAATGTGGGGTGTAATAATATGGACTTTTAGTCAGAACAAGAAAGTTCATAATAGCATATATTGTTTGTTCCAGGGACATAAACATTAAGGAAGAACATCCAAACAGCAAAGAGAAGCGAGAAAGGCGAAAGGATGATGGGAAAGGTAGAAAGAGAGACAAATTAAATAACTTAATACAGGTACAGGTATTTTAAATTTAAGCATAGTAACTAAAAAAAATTAAAGTAATTAAGGTTATATGGGACAGACCAAACTGTGATAAATCATTACAATAACTATTTGTTTTACTATTCCATCAATTCAGGAATGCTGAAAATGTTGAGATTATTGTCTAATGATAAGTGGGTTGTTTACAGTTTTTCACTAATAATTTATTAGGGATCCTCTAAGAATGTAAGAAACTTAATATGCAGTGCTTTCTTCAAGTGTTATTTTGATGAGGTTTGATCAGACAGTAATGTACCAAGATATTTTAATGCTATAGGTACCTCCCAGGTAAAGTGAGTATACTTTTGTAATAATATGTATGCTTTTTCTGAAAGCTATGTGTGTGTGTTTTTAGAAGACCACTTGAAGAGTATTTAAAAGCTATAGTGACAATTTTGAGTGCCATAGCAACCTGTTACCAAGGATCTGTGAACTTTTGTTAAAAGGTGCTAATTCTGTAATGTTGATTTCTTTCTTGTTGACAGTCAAATGGTGTATTTGCTGAAGGAATAGCAGGTACCATAAAGAAGAGATTTGGAGGAGTAGCTGGTGAACAAGATTCAACTAAAAACTTCATACCAAAGCCTAAACTTAACTTACAGGTGAATCAGTTTGAATTTTAGTAACCCCAATACTTTTTTTCAAAAATGTTCAAAAAATATTTTCTTCTTAAATATGGCTGTTTCATATTTCCTTAGCTAATGTATCAATGGTTATATGTAATCTTAACGAAAGTACTTTAGAGAAGAAATTTTAATAGGTTGTAATGGTGTGTAAAGATCTTATGGATTAAATAAATGAATGATATGAAAATAAGGCAGAAGACTGGGCATGGAAGTTACAGAATTTAATAATCATGATATAAAAATGGAGAGCTTTAATGACAAGAATAGCACTTGACTTGTGGGGGGGGGGGGTTTGAGAAAGTTCACAGGGCTTCTCTTTGAGGGGGCATGTTTACCTAAAAGGTCATGTAACAAGTAAAATACTGTATCTTAATTTTATTAATATAAAATTATGGTATGTATCTATATTACAAGGCTTATTTATATTATTATATGAAGCAGAATGTTTATGTTGAAGAGAAGTTATATTTTAATTGATAATATTGGAAACTTGACATGTCTGTCTGTCCATGTGTGATAATTTTAGAATGGCTCAATAGAGTTTCATAAAATTTGATATTGATTTGTTGGTATTTCAGTTTTGGTTAAAATCAGACATTAAGCACTTTATGTGAAGACTCACATGTGTTCCTATGACTGGATGAAGAATCCCCAAGTATGTTAAATTGATTATCATGGTTGCCTGGGGAATCCTCAGTCCACCTAGACAACTCTAATGTCATTGACACCATTTGTAAAGGTTAGATGTCAAATTTCAAAATTGTTATGCTATGCATATATTTTCTAAGTGTTGTCTTCACTGCTATGGTGCCCAAACCAACTCCTGTTTTGTGGCTTCCAGCTCGTTCTTTGGGGTAAAACACCCAATACATGAAGCTGACCACTCCACCTAATACTGTAGTCTAAAATGTGTGAAGTTTTACCTCCACGTATTCATTTCATGACATTGCACTTTGGCTCAGGCACACTTTACTGTTACGTGTGAGTCACTGTTAATTGTTGCATGAGTCCCAGAGCAAAAGTTTACAGTGAGAACTGTAGATTCAAGTAAAAGTACTATGTGTATGAATATGGACACTAATGTAACTGATGCTGTTTTATTAATTTAGCATAACCTGAAGGTAGACAAAGAAGAGGAGGAGATGAAACTGAGAGTGCTCCTTCAGGATGATTTTGTTGATGATCCTAGCATGGACCCGGATGCAGACTATGCTCCTGTGAAGCTGCCAATGTTGACATTAGGTTGTACATTTAGTACATATGAGTATGAGGTAGTAGTCATTTGTCTCTGTTTCCTCCTTCCTACTTCTGAGACTGTTTACGAAACACAGAATATGTATAATGTAGAACCACCTGGATATTCTAGGTATAATGTAGTCACCTGTCAGCACAAAAGAGTGTGTGTGATAGTTGGATAAATTGAATTTAAATGGTTAATATGTGTTAGTGTCAAGAACATTTGTGCTGCATTAACTGTATTTCTCTTGATTATTTTTGTTACAGCTAATCTAAAAATTGAGCTAAAGGAAGAAGTCAAACCCAAATTAATTGGGACAGAAGAGGAAGGTGGGGGAATTAAAAGTAGGTTATGCTTAACATGGATTTTGTATCACTATCATTACTTCTCTCAGCTTGGCATCACATATGGTTAATTTAAAATGTTTTGTGAATGATGTTCTGGAAAAGTTAAAGTTAAATATGAAATTTTGTATATTAGACAGTCCTGAATGACCTTGAATAATTAACCAATATGTAACATTGCGGGTGTATTACACTTACATTTATTGCCTCTGTTTGAATTATAGGGTAAGATTACACTTATAGAAAGAAGTGAATGATTGAAATTCAGATCACATTTAAGACAAAGTTTGAGTTACACAATTGGTTGTATGTACACCCACAGGCAGATCAAAGGCTTAGAAAAATAAAAGTTATGGGACTGGTTTTGTTTTCCTCCATACTGTAAACACAGTCAGCACTACATGTACATTGATTAATAATGAGACATAGTTAAACTGGGAAATTATATCTGAGATCTTGTTCATTTTTTAATGTATGATGAAGTGAAACTTGCTATGTTTACCTCTGTGTTGTGCCTGACAGTAAAATATGTAAATAATTTCAGTCATCGTATAATTTTTACTTACCATAGCTCTGTATTAAATGAAATGTATGTATCATTTATGTTATTACAGTTAAGCAAGAGATAGTAGAGGAGGGTGAAAAGGATGTTAAACCTAAAGTAGAAAATGGTAAAATCAAGCATGATAAAGAACCAGAAATTACAAAGATGAAGAAACCAGAACTGATAACTGTCCAACACTTGTTACAAAGTAAAGAACGTGAACTCATTTTCATGCAGGTATGTTTGTAGAAGCTGATATAATTTTTCATTAACAAATAGGCTTACTACATTTTTGTTTGGCTAAATAAGTTATACATTTTTCCTTATACAGATGCCAGATTGTTTGCCTGGCTTGAAACCTGAAACCAACGTGGGACAAGCAAGGCCTTCAACTTCTGCAAAACAGTCAACATCAGTTGTGTCACAGTCTCTTCCGAGTGATGAAACACAGGTCTTGAAAAAAACTGAAGGATAATTCAGTTTAAGAATTGCATGCTTTACCATAAAATGGAACTCCACAATGAAGTAACTCTTTCATTACATAATTTTTGTTAGCACAACATGTCCTATGGTATAAATAAATTTGAAAATATTTTTAAAATTTAATTCAATTTTTATACATTTTACTATCCTTACAGTCACCCTAAGGTTCAGAATCTGCAGACAAATTACTAATGTTGTCTTCTGCAATCTGTTTATGTCTCAAAGAAACATTGCTTCCATTTAACATGCTATCTACAAGTTTATACAACTTGAAAAACAAAGCCATATCTTGTGATATCTTACAGCAAGAATTATATTTCATACAGATGAAACTTTCTGCATATTTTCAACAGATCCCCTACCCTTCCAGGAAAAAAGATGACTGCATAAGTGCAAGATCTGCAGGTTTGCAAAGTTTTAACCTGCAATAAAGCCAATTCCACATACACTAGCTGCCAGCACTACGTTTATTGTGAGCTCCACAAAAAAGAGTTAAAACTGTTTGACTGTTGTTTCATAGATTTGAATATTTAAGTATTTTTCCTTGTTATGAACTCCTGTAAACAGTATGATGTAACAAAAAGTTTTATGAAGAATTTACAATGCCTGCTTTCCTTTAAATACTTCCATCTATGTAGAAGGACTAACCAAAATTACAAACTAATATTTTTGTTTCTTAATTATATATTTTTTTATTCTATTAAGACAAAGCTCATCTAAATAATAATTAATTCTGTACCACAAAGAGAAAACAGCACTTCACTATTAATCTAGATAAACTGGTTGATGCTGTTTAAGGAAATAAATCCTTGTTTATATTGAGAATCATACAAAAGCTAAAGCAGGTGGGACATGCAATTACCACTGGGCTATAAGGGTTAGACATAGATATCTATTACTGTAGATTTACACTGCTTGAACTTTACCAGACAGTAACCTCAAAGTTCCTTATGGGTGATGTCTGTAATTTTTAATATGTTACATATGTTTATGATCTGCATAACAAATTTCTTGCAACAGTTGTTAGTTACAGCTATCAAAATGGAAGATGTCATGTGGCTGTAATGTTTTACTTTCCTTATTGTTTTTCATAAGATCCTAAATTTTTACAGTATTTGAAATGACTTGCTGTCTGTAGCCATGTCCTTGTAACATCACTTCTGACTGACTTGTTGAACCATATTTTTCTGTGGTTTCAGACTTCACCTAGCACAAAATACTGTACACTGTGTACCTTGTCAGAAGGCTGCATTGGAAAGTTGCAGCTGCTGAAATCAGGAAGAGCCAGACTGGTGTTAGGTAACACTGTGTTGCATGTGGATATGGGGACACAAGTTGGTTTCCGAGAGGTGAGTACAGAAGTGATTTTTGAATAAAAATGCTACAGTGAATCCTTTAGACATTTAATAGCATCAAACATCAAGAATAGACTGATTTGTATTTTTGGCTGTTGCTTCCAATTGTACCATCAGAATGAAGTCAGATATTTGATTTCTGGCCTACTTGCTGAACATAATATTTTCTCCCATTATTGCCTATGTTTCAGTCTTAACAGATATAGTCATTTCCAGTATTCTTCAAAAGACTGTGTACTTATATGTGCAGTGTATCCAGTTTGAATCTCAGTCATGATACTTGACAGGCTTTCTGTTGTCATGACATCTTTCCAGATCCTTATCTATTCAACATCACAACACACATGATCCTCTATCTCATTTTATGCCACATTTACTTCCAATGTTGAAACAGTGTCATTGAATCATTTTCTGTTAACACTTACGTTACCTCATGTTGTAGATACATTGAAATTGCAACATAACATTAACAATTAAAGAATATACATAAATTAAATGATAATTGTGTGTTTATTCCTTCCAGGATTTAATTTCTGTGAATTTAGACCAGTCAACACGTGGTGGAGATATGATCAATCTTGGACCTGTTAGAACACGCTTGGTTTGTTCACCAGATTGGGAAACAATGTTGACTAAACGTGTAGCATGAATTAAGATGAAATGTATAAATTACTTACACTTTGGATACTATATTTTTTTCTGTAATTGAAGAGTGCCATTCCAAGACTTTCCAAGTTCATTTTACAATGGAGATGGCTGTCTTTTGGGTTGTAGCGTCATTTAGTCGGGTAGATGTTTACCATCATTTTAGATGTTGGTAAACATCTACCAGACTATGGTGATACGACCCAGAAGACAACCATCTTCATACTCACCACCATAAGAACCTCAAATCCTATTCATTTAATAGTAGTTTTGGACTTTTTAAGCAGAATTTAATAGGGAATGAGAACTATACAAAACTGAAAAATGTGAAAAATGAACTGAGTGTTTTTTTTAATATAACCTTTAATGTTTAACTATAAATTTAGTTTGATGCAACAGGAACTGAACAGTAGAATTTTATTCTAGTGTTCTTTTATACATTTGTCTTGTGCACATTATTTATTTGTTTTGTCCACAAAGAAAGTTCTGTATAGAAATATATTTTTAATTTCACATCAATTTTTTTGTGTTGTGATTTATTAAATACAGCAAGTCCTCATTATCTGCTAACTCTGAATCCATCATTACTCACATCCTTTGGTTACTATTGTTTCCATAATTGTTACTGTTCTGTCATAATAGATTTACAACTGATCAAATTTATATGTCTGCCTGATACTAGAGAAAAAATGGGACAGTACATCACCTATTTATAGACTTCAAGAAAGCCTATGATTCAGTTAAAAGAGAAGCTTTTTACAGCATTTAGCTTGAATTTGGTGTACCTAAGACATTAGTTAGGCTAATTAAAAAGTGTGTAAGTGAAATCTACAGCAAAATTCATGTAGGTAAGCATTTGTCCAATACATTTTGTATTCAGGATGGCCTGTAACGGAGATGCTCTATTGCTGTTGCTCTTCAATTTAGTATTAGAATATGCCATCAAGAAAGTCCAAGAAAATTGTTTGAGATTGTAGTACAGGAAATCATATTTTTTAATTAACCAACGAAAAGAAATAACTTTTTATTAGCATTACTTAATTTTTATATGCTGCTTTGTTACAGTTTTCAATAAAAACGTATTTTTTAATTAATACTTTAGAGTTCTTCAAAGGCAATTTTCAGGTACAAGTTGTAAAATTGGGGCCATATGCTGGAGTTTCAATTGTGTGAAATCGTTGGGTCAAAGATAACATAATGCGTAATTCTGAGCAAAGACCTACTACAAACAAAGAGGCTGTATTTTCATCATTGATTGACTACAACGAAGGTGACTGACCATGCTTGTTTGTACGCTCATCGCATTATGCAAAAGTAATACAAATGGTGAAGGAAAACAATTTGTTACATTTCCGGAAGTTGTTGAGATGAGAAATTATTGAATGTATTGATCACAACTGTTTCAATAAAAACGTATTTTTTAATTAATACTTTAGAGTTCTTCAAGGGCAATTTTCAGGTACAAGTTGTAAAATTGGGGTCATATGCTGGAGTTTCAATTGTGTGAAATCGTTGGGTCAAAGATAACGTAATGCGTAATTCTGAGCAAAGACCTACTACAAACAAAGAGGCTGTATTTTCATCATTGATTGACTACAACGAAGGTGACTGACCATGCTTGTTTGTACGCTCATCGCATTATGCAAAAGTAATACAAATGGTGAAGGAAAACAATTTGTTACATTTCCGGAAGTTGTTGAGATGAGAAATGATTGAATGTATTGATCATAACTGGAACGTTACCGGTTGTAGAGAGTTATGATGTAAGATTTACAATGAAATTACACATCATAATAAGAATCATCACTTGGAATTTCGTTCGTAAGAAATGAATAACAAACCTTACACCGATGATGATATACTCTATATGGACCTTGTGACCCAATTCTTAACGTGCTTCCGGAAGCAATGGTTGACTTGGCTTGCTGATAGACATGTGGTTTATAGTTTTTGTGAAAAAGATTGATATAGTAATGTAGGAATGACCTTCGCTTGGTGTCTGTTGAAGATTTGAATAAGGTTATATTCATTGACCCCTCTAGGTGGTGTGCTCTGCTCCTATAACAACGAAATTAATAACATTTCGGGCAAGTTATGGAGTTTGACAGATGAGCTCTTCTGTTTAACAGTTCATTATGGCAACTGTATCAGTACTCGATTGGACAGTGGATGATGTTGCCATTTGGCTGCGTGGGAATGGTCATGAACAGTACATAGATTTACTGTGTAAGACTCATCTTATTGATGGAAAGGCATTACTTCTGTTGAATGAAACAGACTTTCGAACAGACCCTCTCAATATTCAGGTAGACTCATACATCTTTTATTTGAACTCAAAACATTTACTGGAATTGCAGGTGTAAATGTTGTGTGCATGTTCTCTGTATTATACAGTTCTTCCTCATGATGATTGTTGTTCATGTAATTAGTCTTATTGCAAGGATAAGAAATGTAAGAATCTGTAAACTCATTATAGTTGTTGGATTTTAGGTGCTAGGCGATGTGAAACGACTGAGTTTGAGTCTTCGCCGTTTGCAATTTGAAAACCAACAAGCATTAATCAGTCTTGGCTATGATCCTGTCTCCATGCTCCATTTGTCAAACACTTCTTATCTAAATCCAAACTCTGTGATGATGCATTATTATGGTTCACAAAGAAATGAGGTTGGTTTTATTAAAAGTTACTGTGTTGTATCTATATTGAAGTAAGTAAAACAGCTTTTATCAAATTAGACTGACATATTACTGGAACCACTAATTTGAAAATACACAAAATATGTGTTTGAACATGACTGTCTTCTGGGATGTTGCACCATGTAGTTTGGTAGGCATTTACTGACATTTTAAAGGTGCTTATTGATATCCATCTTACAGTTAAAAAAGTGGACAGTTTTAAATTTAAATTTCACATCTTTACCATGCCAAATATTATATATTTACCACATAAAAAGTTTTTGAAATAAAATTTGTGAATCTTAATTAGGTCTTTAAAAATGTCATTTACCGCTTTTTTATAAAATGAACCAGTTTTGAGAAATTTCAATTTGGACTACATGCAAAGCAGGGCCTATAATCAGCTGATACACATTAAAATTAAATTCACCAAACAACTTTAGTGTGGACATCCAGTACCAAATTTAATTTATTTTCCATTACTTGTTCCTTTTACATTTCAAACAAGGAACACATGAAAATAGACACAAACACACAAGCCTTAACAATGATGATTATAACTTGTTCTTACATAGAAGTAATTAAAACTGTAATTTTTCAGGGAAGTGTGGACTCTTTGCTATACATGGATACAGAGCATCATCATTGCACTCCTCCATTATCAGAAGATGGTCGTGCTTCTAAACTTAGGCCAGAAATTTGGAAAGCTCTCATAAGTCTTGGATATCTTTTTGTAGTAACATGGATAACAGCATTTGTGATGGTGATTGTGCATGATCGTGTTCCTGACATGAAAAAATATCCACCGTTGCCAGACATTTTCTTGGATAATGTTCCCCACATACCATGGGCCTTCCATATGTGTGAACTGACAGGGACGTTACTCCTGTTCATTTGGCTTATAGTTCTTATGTTTCACAAACACAGGTTGGTTCCCTCTCAACAATGTTCTAGGTTTCATATGAAATTATTATAATAGGCTTTATATGGGATAGTATTAGCTCTCTCTGCTGTCTTCTTTATATAGCAGTACAATGTTTCCCAACCAGTGGTCCATGGCATATGAAATGAAAAGTATAGTTATATTTTACTGCTGCAAAAACTACTGTTTTACAATTACTGACTTTTCATTTTACTTTAGCAAGGAGTGTTTATGTTTTATATTATTAGTTCTTTTCTATTTTTCTTTTGTAGTACACCAAATTGTGCTGTACTATAATTCAATTAAAGTTAAAAAACAACAAGGATATGACACTACATATATTTCTTGTTATTTACTTTTGTTTTGTCACATGCTGAAAAGTCCTGCTTTAGCATTAAAAGTCCTACCAACTGTCTAATAGATCAAAGCAACGAAAGTTGGGACCCGCAGATGCTCAGGCACTGAAGAACGGTTCCCCTAAGTATTATACTATATATAGCCTCCTAGTAAGAAACAAAGGGAGAAATAAAAATTTATATTTATACATAAACCATTTTTATATATGCTTGTAAGGCTGGTAGGTTGTTATTTTTGTTTTCAAATGTGAAACAAAAAGTGTAGTAATGCTTAGAACACTATGTGCTGTTTTTCTGGTCTGTTAATCAGAAAAAGGTTGGAGATCACTGCATGATATTTTTTACCAGAAATTAGTCTGCCAAGAATGATAGGAAGATATTACTTTTAAAAAACAGTATTTTTTAAAAGTATAACAAGGCAACATATAAAAATTAGAATCATGACTTTTCTTTGATTAATTAAAGATTATAATATGATTTAATGTAGTGCAATTTCAGATATTATCTTGTGTTGAATTATATGTAGATGGTAGGCCATGGATCAACATTATACCATAAGGCTCATGGAGTAAGTAAGTTGCTTCCTATATAAATAGATGTTTTTGAATAACCCTGACTCATAGGAACACAATGTTGGACATGTCTATTGTCTGAAGTATATTTGATATACATGACATATGAGAGTTGGTTGTTCTCCCAAAACATCATGTATATCAAGTATACCCCAGATAATAGACAGTGTCTAATATTGTGTTCCTGTAGTGAATAAACCTTGACTTTGGCTAATATTTCACAATAGGTTCATTCTCCTGCGCCGTTTCTTTGCATTGTCGGGTACAGTTTTCTTACTTCGCTGTGTCACAATGCTCATAACTTCGCTCTCTGTACCTGGGACACATCTCCAGTGCAACCCAAGAGTGGTGAAGGATTCAGATGAATGGAAGAAACATGGGGAGCTTTGGGCAAAAATACAGCATGCCTACATAATCTGGAGAGGAGCCGGCATGTCTATCCAAGGGGTGAGAACATGTGGTGACTACATGTTCAGTGGTCACACTGTTGCTCTCACTATGCTCAATTTCTTCATCACTGAATGTGAGTAGCTAACATGAGCGTAAAACTTAAAAAACAAATTGAAATTGAAAATGTTTAAAAACCTTTATATTCTGTGTTAATCTTTATGATACACAAAATAGCCACTGTAAACA
>NW_019060211.1:321021-337950 GCF_000696155.1 Zootermopsis nevadensis
CCCAATGACCAAATTTAGCTATGGCCACTTAAATTAAAAGATGCATTGGAAATATCTTTAAAATCGCTGATTATAAAATGTGGAGAAAAACTGTACTAAAGCAGACAAGACAGATTATCCCAGAAAAATGGTTTTAACGTTAAAAGCCATACATAAATTCGGATTCACTTCTAAGATTAAAATACATAGTGTGTACTTTATGAATGATCTGAATCATAAATTGGAAATGCAGAAAGAACTTAAACAAATGGAGTTGGCAGCTAACACTGCATATGAGGAAGTTAGCATTGTAGAATGTAATAAAGTAGAAGTAGAACTGCATGACGATTACATTGCTGATGAGAAGTCAAACTGGAGACTTCCAAACACGCAGAAGCAGTGAGGATACCCCCAAATTTACTGGACAAGAGAGAGACTGTAACGAGCAATATGGACTCAAGTCCACAGAATGTTTTCATGCTGCATTTCACAGTATCTCTTGAAAGAATTCATATCTCCCTTTTTCTAAACACTTCCATCATTATCTACAAAAATCCTAGCAGGAATTATAAATTAATAATTACATGCCATAAAATATATTTCTGTGCATAGTATTCACTTACATTGATTCCCTCTACTTTAGATATGTCAGACGTAACCAAAAAATGTCATTTGTATTTATGTTTTTAATTTCTAGCAAGGAATGTTTCAAATATCATTTATGACTCATCTCAAATTTAACATTGCTTGCTGAAATGTTTTTGATTATTGCCCTAAACTGATAATGTATACATTTTGTGGCCATCGCTTATCTTTGAGTATTATTTATAACTGGATATTTAATCTCAGTTTTGGAATTAGATCTAAATTATACAATTTCCTTTCTCACTTCATATTTTAATGCCTTATATTCACTTTCGTTTCAGATACACCTCGACATCTGTACTTTGTCCATACGTTCACATGGCTTCTCAACATGTTTGGCATATTTTTCATTCTGTCAGCACATGAGCATTATTCAATTGATGTTTTTGTTGCATTCTACATTACTTCACGTCTGTTTCTTTATTACCATACACTTGCTAATAATCAGGCTTTAATGCAAAGAGATTCGAACAGAACTCGAATATGGTTCCCACTCTTCAGTTTCTTTGAATCATCTGTTGATGGTATTGTTCCTAATGAGTATGAATCACCAGTTATTCCCCTACGGAAACTGTTTCTGTGGCTCAAAGAAAGACTGGGGAAGTTGGTGTCGCTGACAGTGCAAGAATCACATTCTAGACTGCGACACATTGATTCTAAAAATAAATAGTGTATCATATAAGGTGGAACACTGCTGGGATATTTTCTGTTTTTGGGTATGGGATAAATAGCACAATTGACAGACACATCAGGAGACTTCTAAGATGTACAGTAACGTGCTTTCTCAATAATGTATATTTAATTGCAGGGATTTTTAAATATATTTTTGTGACATGGTTGAAAAATTTATAGGGCCATGGAAAGAAGTGTAAAGCATGAAATGCTAGTGAGTTAACCAAAAATAAGCTCTTCTTGTAGTTCAAGTTCTGTCACATTTGTTTCCATTTAGCCCAAAGGTGCATAAAAGAAGCATAGAGCATTTACCAGAATTGATGACATAGCATAGAGGTGAATAATAATACTATTTTTTAATACAACATATGATACAAGGAAGTTTGTAATGTATCCAAAATTGGCTTTAAAAAATATAAACAATATTTTTGTAAAGTGTGTGTGTTTGAAGTGATATGTTGTGAGCTATTTTCAACATTTATTATTCCAGTCCAATACACATAATAATTAACAATAATCATACCCCTCAAAAGGTTAACAGAAAATCATGTAATTTCCATGGTTAAATGTAAGATACTTTTCTTCTGGTTTATTTGCTGACATTACACTTACTGAGTAAGTAGACTAGTAATTCTGTAAAGAAGTTCCACACAAAAGGTTTTTAACATTGAAATGAGAAGTCTGTAATATGAAATATCTTTTGTGGATTCTAATGCAGATTGATTAAAAATGGCTGTAACTGACTGAATTTTGTTTTTTAATAAAGAGATTAAAATAAAATTTAAATTAAAAGCAATTTCACTAAAAGCACAAAAACATGCAGTAAACATTTAAACTGCAATAGTTTTATAGTAGCAAAGATAAGATAATTGTGAATGGTGAATTGAAAAGGATATGAAAATAGCCATAGCCTGTTTTAAGGAATTTACCTAGAGAGACTTACGAAAATGACAAAAGTCTGTCTGGATAGCCAGTCTCCAAACAAGATTAAAATCGTGGACCTCCCAGGCAAGAGTATTAATCACTTGGCTGTGATGTTAGTTAACATGGCTTGAATCGATTAATCACATTCAGGCAAATGCTTATGCTCCTAAAGCAGTCACATCTTATGAGGCAAAAGACAGATGATGATGGACATTGAGCCAGTAGAAGACCACACTACCAAAACATTTAACATTTTTATACTCATGATGTAGCATTAAGTTCATGTTTTAGTTCCTATCTTGAATGAACATTTATTGTCAGACAGTTTAATAATTGTTTTCTTGTTGTATTGATAGTTTCCCAGGTTCAGTGTTTTGTTCATCAACATTTCTGTGACTCATAAATACCTAGCATAACTGAAGAATAGCTATAATAACATATTTTCAGTATAACAGTTAAACCATCACTGAACATGTGTGTTTAGGTTCAAACTTTCATTTTAATTCATAGGCATACTTTGACAGCCATAGGGACATCCATGTTTGGGAGACATTAGCTATTCTGATAGTTGTAAAGCATCACCAGATGAAAATCAAACACTTCACTTCTTGGACAACAGATATCATGAATCTACAAATAAGTATCAAAATAATTTTGATTTTTTTGTTGAAAGCTTTGAATTTTATGTGGGCAAACATGAGTACAAACTCAATTAGTATGCCATTGTGGTACATTTAAATATTGTTTGTGCATGTTGTCAACTTTATCTCATGTTAATGCAGCCCTGCAAATCTCAGTTCCAGGGATCTTACTTTTAAATATAATTTAATGTACTTTTTTCACTTTTCAGACTCTTTAATATTTATTTTAAAATATAAATAAGGATATACAAAATCCATATATAAGGAGTATGATTTTGTAGTTCAGTAGATCAGAAATAATGGAATCCTACTTGCAAGGCTGTGCTAATTTAGTTATAGAAATTATTTGGAATATGCATTATTACAAGGGGAATTTAAATGAAAACAAGATAATGGGTAGAGATACATGCTGCTTTTAATTAATGGCACATTATTTATTTTTTTACATAATACACCATCTAGATCGAAGGTACTCCAAACTTCTTTTATTGGAGCTCCAAAATATATTCAGTTGGCATTGTAGAGCCAACATTCTTGTGGAGTAGATGTATAACATTTGTCAGTCGATGTTTAACTCAGACTGACCATGGAAAATACAGGCAAACCCTAATATGGCACCGTACTGTGTGCTGCTACTGTCACATTCTGCTCATGAAAGCCTCAGAATTGAAATTCCTATGTAATTTCGAAGGGAGTTCATCTGGTAAAATGCCACCATCCACCAACATTTGTGATAATATTATTGTACAGCTAATTGTTACAATAAAGTCTTATA
Organism: Zootermopsis nevadensis; assembly: GCF_000696155.1. The sequence continues at coordinate 324,658 of NW_019060211.1, forward strand.
CAGTACCACAGTATTTTGTTTCCACCGGTTATGCAGCAACTCTCTCAAATATTTAGTTGTAAATGACTTCTGCATTAACATAACATACTCAGATAACCTATTTATAGTGCCTCAGAGAGGGAGTTGTGTGTTATGTGGGGTTAGCAATGTAAATAATAACATTCCAAATTGAAGGGTATTAATTTGAGAATGGGAACATTATTGATATTAAGCTGTGTGCAGGAACAGGTAAATTTCCAGGTATATGGATAGGACAATTACAGATCCACATAATTTTTGCTGTTTCATAGGGCTAGTGAACTCTTTCATAGTGAAAGTCATTTTTACATACTTTCTTTGAGTAAATGACAAACAGTGTGCAAACATACTATGTTTGAATACAGTTACCAGATTAATCACAGGAAAAACACACAGTTACAGGTGTGTATAATCAGTTTATTGGGGGGGGGGGGGGGGGGAAGTGCTGGTGAGGAAAAGGTGTATGTGCCTTTGAAGAACTGTATCTCAGTGCAAACCAGCAAAATATTGCCAAAAATTTCTTCCCTTCGTGGGGTTAACCCATCTGTCCACACTGTTGGTGATGTGTGTAGTAAAAGAAATAAATGGGACAGTGTAACATGTCAGTGTTAAAATATTTGAGGATGTGTTAGTTATTTGGATGGGGCATGTGACTGGAGAAAATGGAACAGACACTGTTAGAGTTATAAATGAGTCAGTGAAAGTAGCTGGACAGCAGATGGGCAGATTTTGTGTACAAAAACTGGCATGTATTTTGCTCCAAAAACATGATTTCATAGTAAAGATGAATACTCTTTGAGATGGTATAGGTAGGTACTGTTATAAAAGTTAAGTTTCATATTGCCTTTCACCTTCAAGATCCTTACTATACCATTTTGCAGAAATTTAATACATTAATAAATAAAAATACATGCAAACAAAAAATTTATTAACTGTCATCCCTGTTTTAACTAAAATACTGGTGGTGGATGAAGAGTGGCACCTTAGTGAGTAGGATTGTAAATATATTTTTAAAAATGTTTCATTGTATGTTAATCAAATCAAAGAATGTTTCTAATGGAATATAGCAATTAATATGATCTATGTTACACCCCTGCTGTAGTGGACAATAATATGAATTTTACATAACTTGTTCAATATAATAGAAATAAACTTAGCCTTTTTCTAAATTTGAAAGTTTGGAATGTGTACAAAATATGACCATATAAAATTTTATAATGATTTATGTAGCAAGTTTTTGAATACTCTGAATTTGAATTTTCTAATTTGGAAGTTACAGACATTAACCTGAAGTGCCTTTCTGGATTTTGCATGAAGTGTTTTATCATTATCGCCTACTGATATTTCCACCAGGCTGGGTCATCTTACGACAGCTTTCTCCATTCTTCCCTGTCCTCTCATAACTGCTCTTCTTGAATCTATGTTCACACTTTGTGTAACTTGTTTTATATGTCCTCCATCACTTGGACTCTCTGCTTTATTCTTGGTGTTTCCAGTAATTTTTATTCAACATCTTTGCTTTCAAAGCTTTTAAAGGAATCATGTTGTCAGTGTGTAACACATGCCTGTTTCACTGTTTCCTTAGTTTGGCTGATTTTTCTTGTTATGTTTCTACTTTAAAATCCTGCATAATATACTGGTTTCATATTTTATCCTTTCTTGTTTGCTTCATAACACATCATAAATGTCCCTATGTATAAGCAGATAGTTATCATGAAATTATGTTGCTTTTACTTTGCCTTCTCACACACACCACGTGTGTGTGTGTGTGTGTGTGTGTGTGTGTGTGTGTGTGTGTGTATGTATATCAGTTCTTTGCTCCTTAAATGCTGTAACATTTGGTATGGGGTCTGTCATTCAAACTGTGGTATGATAAAATATGCACAAGGAGGATGTCTTGTTTTCATTTGATTCCTGTTTGTATTTTATGGGATATGATATACAGGTTTTGCATAAGCATGATTGTGCTAAGTCAGAGTAGCACCATTTAATTCTAAACACATAAAATGTTGTCAGAGATCTAAACATAACTTAGTTCCATTTAAAGGTTGTATCACATGGTGATATTGGGTATGTAAATGGTAAAAAAAAACTTTATCATTGACTCTGAAGCTCCCAAGTGAATGAGACACCCATATAGATCAAAGTTCTGTTTGTAGTAATTCCCTGTGCCAAAGTATTTAGTATGTATTTCATTTGTGAAACAAATGTTGATTTTGTAATATTCAGAAAACAATTTTTGTTTGTAAAACACTGTGTTCATTATTAATTTATTGTGAAGAACAATTACTGTTACTTAATTTATTTTATTGATTTATTACAGGTAAAGTTAATTATGCAGATGCATAACTTGTTCATAAAGTAATCTTAACATTCTTGTAGACCTACAGACACACACAAACTCTACTTAACAGGATCCTGAAAGATTGGGACATTATTCCATATCAGACAGATTTCCCATTTAATACAGTTTTTTGAATCCTAGATTGCACAGTAATGTACATACAGCATGTATCTATGATCCAATTCAGAAACCAGAAATGCATGTGACATGTATACATATTACACTGTTGCTAGTAGTACATATTTACATTCGTTCCTTTTGTTTTTCTTTTCTTTCTCCCTGCCTCTCCTCTACCACAAAGCCCATTGAAATATACTGCACATAATTTTGTAGACAACTAGAATTTACTCCTTCCCATCTGTGAAAAGAACATTTCTTTTCAGATAAATTCCAGTAAGCATGGTGAAAACAAAAGTGTATGAATAAAAATAAGATATTTAAAATTTCTGTTGCTGCGTCAAACATTTTCTGTTTACTATGGTAATTTAACATTGATTTTCATTCTATATTCATGGACTCAGAGGAATTCAGTTAAAAGGAGGTTTCTATTTAATGTAGGTTTGTTTTTAGCCAGATTATATTGCATTATTATAACTCATAATTTATTTCACATGATGGTGATCTGGATTGCGATACCATGTAGACTCATAGTTTGATATCAACCATGAAGATCATTATCATCCTTGTAAGATTTGAGGTTTTCACAGCGGTGAGTATGAAGATTTCTGTCTTCTGGGTTGTTGCGCTGTGTAGTTTGGTTGATGTTAACACAGCGCAACAACCCAGAAGACAGAAATCTTCATCATTATCATCCTTATTGTCATAAGAACCTCATGTCTGATATTTATTACACCTGTTTTTCAAGTTAATGTGAAAGATGTTGTTAAAGTTGAAGATGAATGTGGAAAGTTAGGATAAGAGGATGTAAAGTGATATTTAAGTATGAATACATAAAATTTCAGCAGCTTAAACACTGCCCTGATGATGGAGGCAGTATGACCTCTGAAACGTTGGCTAACATCAACCAGACTACACAGCGCAACAACCCAGAAGACAGGAATCTTCATACTCACCGCTGTGAAAACCTCAAATCTTACAAATAATGTCAAAACTGCAAATTTTCATGGCTAAAAGATCATGAGAAAGTCATGCATGGAGAATTGAATTGTTTAGTCTCAGTAATAATAAAATATAATTTATCTAATAAAATGTCTTTTAATATTATATTAACCACCTGATACAAATTACAAAGGTACCTAAAATTGGTAGGAAAATACAACGTACTTTTTGTGTATGATATGTACTTGCAGTTATCTCCCAGTTGTGATTGTTCACTATAAACAACTTTCATCCTCTAAAACACATTTTGTGTCAGCCACAATATAAAGCATCTCTTCAAATGCAATTCAGTTGATACTGTCAGATTCCTGACTACATGAATTGTAGTAATGGGTTGTCTAATCATTTGACAGTTTCTGACCTGGTTGTGTGCGGCTCTTCTTGACTGATGGTACACAACATATTACTAGTACATAGTACTACCACATTTTTTTATAAAACAAACTCAAATTAAACATAAGAATGTGTTACTAGAAAATTATGGAGTACTGGAAATTGAAGTAATGATGACCTTTTTTCTGTACCTGAAGTATTTGTTTTGAGTAATGTATATTTTTATCAGGAAGACCTAAAAATGGTTACTTTTTCCCCTTTGTCATTTCTGAATGCCAATATATTTCTTTCTTGAAAAGGTTTTGGTGCATTTAATACTGAAAGGCATGTTCTTTGTGTTACATATTTCAAATCTGGTATGTTGGCAGATGATACATTGTCAACAAATGACCATTCAGTAGAACAGTTACATGCAGACTGAATTTTGATGTTTAATTGATTGAGATTTTTATTGTTCTTTTAGATGTGAAGTCACTTATTGACTTATTAATAATGGAACTATTGATATAACCCTTTGAAGCTGAAAACCATGTAAATAATATTTAAAACTTTAGTTCCTACTTTAAAAAAACACAGTATATCCCTGTAACAGAGTTCCAAAAACACATAAAAACAGTCTGTGTGCAAAATGCAGAGTTACTGACTGTTAAAGCAGGTTATACATATAGTTACTACTGGTCTTTAAATGGCTAAAGCTGCTTTTATTTAGCAGTGTTTAAAAGTTGAAACTAGAAGGTAGGTACCTACTTTGTTTATCAAATTTGTTAATGTCCAGCTCATGGTCATAAATCATGAACATGAAGTGTAATTCATTCCGGATGGGGTTGTGTTGTAACATGCATGGTTAGCCAACTGTTAAGTTATTGAGTTCCCATATACAAACTAGTGTATGTCATTATGTTATCACATTCAAATGATGAAGATCTAACCTACATTGAATTGTATTTCTAGTTACAATAGAAATATGATTACTAGGTAAGTTACCTAACAACCTTTGTACTTGTCCTGCATGTGGAACATTTCTTAAATAGATTCAGGGGCTGATAGTTTTGAATAAATTAAGGATTTTCTTTATTTTCCTTAGTTTGCAAATAAACACCAAATTAAGACCTTCATGTAATCCACTTCCTGTCTATTCTTATTTGATTCAATGATACATGTTTATAATAATATTGCAGTCACATTAATTAATCTGGACTTTTTTCTGGTGGTACACTATAGTATGTCATACAGATAGCTTTTTTCCATAAAATAACAAAAACATGTATCTTATGAAACTTGCACATAGGTACATCTGCATTTTATTATGTTCATTTTCTTGTTTACTGTTCACTGAAAAGCATCTGCTGCTTCCTCTTCAAGGCATATTCCTTTCCAGAAAAAAGAGGGTGGCTCAGTATATACTCTTAACCTTTACTGAGCATGTGCCATGGCTTTCATGCAGTTTAGCTGGCCATGTGTTGAACTAGTATATGCCCAAACTGTTAACCCCAATGTGGAAGTCAGCAGCTCCATAGTACAGGAGTTAAGATCCCCTCTTCACATATGATAAAAGGTGAAGTGTCTATATTCTTATTTTATTAAGTATTCTATTAATTTATTTTCACACACACATGCAAACATGTAAAGCATGCCTTATATTTGACTGACAGGAACCAAAATTAAAATTGCTTTACATTGTTAGTGTAGACCTCCACTATGTTTGTGATAGTAGTGGGGACCTTATGGTAGGGCTACACTCATAGAATAATTTTGGAAACAGTATTCATGTGGGGCCTTACAATTTTGCTTCACAGCAATGCTAGCCTCTTTCTCCCTCAGGTGTTCATATACTCTGACACATGACAGCATACCAGATCCAAATAATTTTGTGTCATTCATGGTCTTGTAGATTGTGACAGCCGTGGAGAGCATGGGGGTTTAAAATTTATTTGAGATATTCAAAATAATAGTAATCTTTCTGAAATATGTTTTGAAAAGATAAGATGTATTTTTATTTCTTTAATATCTTTTCCCTAAGTATTTAGTAGAGTAGTTTGCAATGAACAGACTCACATACAGATTGCAGGATAATCATTTCTTATTGTAGCTGTAGTACTGCATATGGATTACTGCATGAACAGTGTGCTACAGAAATATAATACAATTAAAAAATTCTGATGATGTAACATTTAGATTATTCTATGCTTTTATGAAGTCAAAATGAAGTTCCTGTGTTTTTAATTGATAGTGGCTACTGTTGTTTCATTGAGTACTGTTGTGCAAACATGAAAGGATTTCCTATGATTATATGAACCAGATAATTTATCAAAAGGTCAATGAAAAAAGCACAGATTAATTTAGTGTAAATGTGCTGTAGATATAAGAATGATTTATTTCAGAGGGGACAGTATTCTGGTGACTACCGAGACAACAGCTAATCACAAGAACTGTGATGTTCAGCATGAGGACCCCAATTTTTATCATTTCACTCTCTCTTTTTGGGCTTGCCCTGGTAAGTTACAGAATGTCGCCTATGCTATGGCCTGTGGATAAACTAAGGAGAAGTGAGAATCAGTGTCACCTGAGTTAAAAAATATCTTGATTTATATGCTTTTAAATGTGTATATTTAAGACAGTAATAGCTGGTATAGAAATAATGTGCACAAGTAAACTATGTAGGCAGAAAATGGCTGTCTTCTGGGTTGTTGCGCTGTGTCGTCTGGTAGAAGTTTACCGACATTTTAGAGGTCCTTGCTGACTCCATCATCAAGGTGATTACCTTGATGATGGAGGCAGCAAGGACCTCTTAAATGTCGGTAAACTTCTACCACACTACACGGCGTAACAACACAGAAGACAACCATCTTCAGACTCACTGCCGTGTAAACCTCAAACTATGGAGGCCTATGAAGAAAGTAATATGATGATAAAAGGTAAGTAGTAGTAATAGTAGTAGTAGTAGTAGTCTTTGAGTGGTTATTCATTGGCTTATTTTGGGTGAGAAATGGTACCAAAATGTGTTGAAATCTCACCAGTTATAAAGTTGCCTGAAAAATCTATTCCTGCTATCCTTCTGTCCTAGCGTCACACACCATCCATTCACTTATCTTTAAATGAACAGCCATAACAATGAACTTCTTCCAACTAAGTATTCAAATCTGTGAACAACCAGTCATTTTGAACTCATAGTTTGCTGGTTCCAACAAAGTTACCAAACCAGGTCTGAGATAGTGGACTCTCCCATGCCATGTGTGCACTCCACTACTTGATAGGCAGTTTGTGTTCAGTAATTGTAGAAATTTTGTTTGGTCTGTGTCTGGTTATTCATAAGAAGAAGTCCTTGTGTCATCAGTGATGATAAATACACAGTTCACAAATGAAGAGTACACATACATTCATTTTATATACAGATTCAATTATATGAATGTGTTAGTTTGATCATGGAGGGCCATGTGCCAGAAGATTTGTAGTTAAATAATGTATACTTTCTAGTAACAAGTTTGAAGATATAAAGATACAAGATGTGGAATCTTCAAGAAAACTAAAATTTAAGATACAGAAGAAAAATTTAAATTGCTAATAACAGGGAGGATGGAAGAAATTATTTGTTATACACTAAGAGAAAAATGGCTGGAAAATATTATATTTAAATTCTTTATGTTAAAATCATACTTTGGGCTACAGTAAAACCTCTATTAACCAACCGAATTTCAACCAGATCGGTTTCTACTGGCGAGAGTCAGTAAAGCGATGCCCACGCGGTACAGTTCATTGATCTAACCTCACATCCAGATTTTTCTGATTATTATGATCACTTCAGGATATTTAGAGAATTTGTTATTTGCAGACAAAGACAAAAAACAACCCAGCTGAAAACGCATAGCTTTTTTAAACCTGCTTGTTCCTATAGAATGTGAACCCTTACTCCTTGTTCAAGACAACATAGCAAGCAAATCAACTGACATCAGCAGAATCACACCAGAACCTCCACATCAATTGATGGACAGCAACTCAGAATGACTGATAAATTCACTATTATTTAATATTATATTCACTAAAGTCATCATCTTCCGAGGAAAATCTGTATTGAATCTCTGTATATTTCATTATTTATAACAATGATTTGCATGTTTTTGTTTCAACTATGCTAATTATATATTTGTCTTTATTTATTTTTTCATATCCATGACAGCGTTCCCCTTTCCCCCACTCATCCGACTTCGGTTTATCCGACCCATAGTTCCCCCCATATAGGTCGGTTAAATGAGGTTTCACTTTACAGTGTAAGATATTACAGTGGTACGCTAAACAATGTAAAAATATTTATTTTCAATTTGTGTCTAGGGTGGAGATGATTTGAAGACTGAATTCCTGAAGAAAGCACAGGAATGCGTAAAAGAAGGCAATGTGGATGTTGGTAAGTTATTACAGTAATTTGTTTATATTGCATTTAAAAGGTTCTTAAATAATGTTATGACCTGTATCAACTGCAGAGGCTGTGTGTCATTGAAGGAAAGATGATGGTCATGAATGATAATCAGTTAAGAATTTGGAAACAAGCAGTTATCTTCTTTTTCATGGTACTGTCCCAGTATTTGCCTGGTTGAGATTTAAATTGGGAACCTCCCAAATACAAGTATACACACTTTAACTTTAAAAAGCTAGGAAATTAGTTTTACTGGATTTTTAAATTGTTTCCAGTGGTTTGTCATGGAAACACACCCAGTTTTTAAAATGTGATGTTCTATTAAGAATACTAGATTATGTACAAAACTAAGAACCTAGTAATACTGATTATAATATACCATGATCAGACCTTTTTAGAATTTTGGGAATATGTATAACATACAATTCTTGCATGTTCGCCAGAAATTGGTCTTTGACTTTCAATCAAGGTAGCCTAGATATTCTCCTCCCATAGTCACTTCAGTGCCTGTTACTGTTGTCCATTTAACCAGAACTGGAGAATTCTGAAAATTTTAGTAGTACTCTCCAGAATCCAATATCATGAATATCCATTCAGCCATTCAAGTTCTTCAATGCATTCTGATGGACAGTCAGGCGTCATTTCAGTAGGTGCTCCACAGAGATTCAAATATGTGTGAAAATGAGATTTGAGGTTTTCACACAGTAAGGATGATAACTGATATGGGTTACGCTGCCATGTAAATTTGTCAGTAGATGCCAATGTTCTGGAGAACCATACTGTCTATTTTCAGGGCTGAGGTGGCAATGCTGAGAAGGGCAAGGATGTATATAATTTGGTCCTAACCTGAGTCACTTGACACATTTATTTCCCAAAAAATCCATTTTAATATTTTGCATTTTCCCAAATGGTCTTTTCACTTCAGGTTTTCCCAGTGAAGTCTTATATGCATTTCTAATTTTTCCTATTCATGTTACATGTTTTGTTAAACTTATTTGCAGACTTAGGTAATTAGTTATTTCTGAACTTTTTGTGTAGTATCAGTTACCAATATCTACTATATTTTTCAGTTGTGTGTAAAGAATTACTTGATGAAGGCGTTGATGACACTCAGGACAAATATACTCCATGCAAGGTTGGTATGGTTTTATTATTCTTTTAAGTGTGGTTTTCCAGTATCATGATAGTGCTATTCATAAGGTAGAATATCAATGCATTTTGTGAGTATTGGTTCCCCTTGTCTTATATGTTACAAAACAGATAGTAGTCTACAAATCTAAATTAAATTCCACAAAGAGAGAAATAGAAAATACTTGTGTATATGTTGATATTGTTGTTTTCCTTTCCAGTGTGCAACAGCTTGTATGGCAAAAAAATTTGGCACTGTAAGTATAGACATTACAACACTCCTTAAATAAGGCAATAAAGTTAGTTATGTGGTCCAGTTAGTACTTGCAGTTATCTGTAGTTATCAAAGGAAGGCTGAGAATGATCTGATATGACGTTTTAACTTTCTGCTGACCCTAGCCTGACTGTAAGTTACAGAACATCGTGACTAAATGGTGACTGTTCTAGTGTTCCTACTTTGTACTCAGGATGTTCTGAGTTTGATTTTTGGCCTGTAGTTCAACTATCATAACTGAAATTTTTTGTAATTTTTCTAACTCTCCAGAAAACCACTGGTTATTATCTCAAAACAGGTTGCAACAATTCCTTTTAAATCTTTCCCAGTGCTATATAACCCATGCTGTTGAGAAAGCATTGTCAAATAAAGAAGATGTCAGTGTAACCTCATATTTTAAGTCTATTTACAAAAGATGGTAATCTCACATTATCTCATTTACTAACTCAGGAAATGGAGCCAATACATGTAGTGAACATTGCTCTCATATATTGCACAATCCATTTGAAACATCAGGAAGTGAATGGACTCTCAAACTGATTTTTGTAGGAAACTGGAAGACAACACGTTTTTGAGTGCTGATATCAGGAAAGACAATTTCTGTACAGCCATTTGACTGCTTAGGCCAGAGAGGGTTATACTTGATGTCAATTTCCCACTTCTTACATTCTGAGAGGTTTTTATATAAATATATTAACTGAATCCTTGATATTCAGTGAATTTCTTGGAAGAAGGAGAAGGAAGAAAAGTGTGTTGCACTGTTTAACCTGTCCTGTTTAATTTGATAAAGCAAATTAAGGTTAACCCTCATACCACACTTGGGGTCTTTTCTGACTCCAGTGTTAATAGACTCTTATGTGTTTTTAAAGTGTGGGAGAATTATTATCATTTGATTTACATTCTTTGATTTGGCTGTGAGAGCACATGTCATTTTTACTTTGTTTTGCATTATGTTTATGTGTGTTGCACCAAACAACTAAAATAAGTTTGAAAAAGGTTGTGTTGGAATATATCCACCTCCTTTGTGGATCGTATGTAAGAGTTAATTGGTAGAAAGTGCATCACTGAAAATAGATTCTCCTTTGCATTTTTTGTCAAGAAATAGTTACTGAAATGTTCAGTCTTACACTGACTTTGTTTTCACTTTGTCCAGATGGATGCAAATGGTGCTCTTCTAAAGGATGAGATACAAAAATTTATACCCAAGCTGACAAATATACAAATGAAGAAAGAAGCTGAACGTGTATTTCCTGTATGTTATGAGAAAGGTATGTACACTCTGCATTGCACCATGCACTTCAGGGTAAAAATCTTGACTAATGTTTGTGACATTTATGTGTGAACACACACACACACACAATAATTTTTTAAGACAGCATAAGATAGTATATCGTCCCACGCCGTAGCCACGGGGTCTGAGGCATCATGCTATGGACCGGCGATACAGAATGCGCGCTGGTTCGAGTCTCGGGGGAGAAGAAATTTTCTCATGAGCTTTCGACCAGTGTATGGGACCAGTGCCAACCCAGCATCATGAGGAAATTGGGGAGTTACAATAAGTAGCGTAATCCGGTCAGGAAAGCTAGCAATGGCTGGGGGTTCGTCGTGCTGACCACACGTCACCCTACATCTGGTTGGATGATCGTTCACCTCTGCTTAGTTATGTGAACGTGAGGCCAGCAGTCAAGCTAGTCGGCTTTGGCTCTCTGGAGCTGTTACGCCACGGATTTAATTTTTAAGATAGTATATCATTCTGTCAACTGTGAAAAATACTAGAGCAGGCAGGGAACAGGAAGCCTCAGTTAATGTCAACACCACAACCCATGTGACATTTTTCTGCAGCCTCGATATAAGGGTCTTAAAGTTCTAACTTTTCAGTTATATTTTTATTTTCTCTGTTATCTCATGTCCATGTTTTGCTACCATGTTTCACCACTTGTTTAATCACTTTTTGTGTAATTTCAAATATATATTCTGTGACATTATTTTGCCAGTGTCTATAAATTATTCTGCTCATCCTGCTACATTTTTATTTTAATTTTCCAAATCTCTCTCATCATCCTGACTAATTAGATTTATTAAAAATTTGAATTCATGTACTTATTCTGTTGGTTTACATAACACAGTATTTCCATCCTGACTAATTAGATTTATTGAAAATTTGAATTCATGTACTTCTTCTGTTGGTTTACATAACACAGTATTTCACTTTTAATGTAATGATTATCAGAAAAATTAGTAATAGTTCTGACTATACTACAGAAGTAACTAAGTGTTAATGAGTTTTGCTTTGTCCTGTATGTTACAGTTTCTGAAAAAAAGGATTGTGAAGCTGCTTACTTACTTTCTAAATGCAGTACAAAAATGTCATCAATGGTAAGTCTGGAACACATTATGCATACAGCGTATAAATTGTTAAAGGACTTCGGCTGAAATATTGAATTCACATATGACTGAAGGGATCTAGTGACATGGAGATTCAAATAGAATGGTAATGGAAACCTAAGGGTCAACACCACCACCACCACCACTACTACTGTGCTGGGCCAATTACATCCACCCAATATGTTTCCCTAGGAGCCTTCTTAATGTTATCTTCTTATATCCTTCTCACACTTCCAAGAGATTTTCTAACCAAAATTCTGTAATTGTTATCTTCTCTGTACCATCTAATAGGTAACCAATAAGGTATAAATCACAAAGTTCCTTGTCATGTAATATCTTAAACCACCCATTCTGCTCATCCTTGTTAGGTTTAAATATTTTCTTGTGCACATTCTTTTGAGACACTTGTTATGTATGTTCTTCTATCAAAATCAGACACCATATTACAAAAACACACATAACAACAGTCAAGATAGTTGTATATATACCATTTGTCTTGATCTTTAAGTGTTACAAAATGGAAATATACAGAAAGATAAATTGATTACTGTAATTACTGTTCATACATTCAGTGTAGATTGGAAACAACTTTTGAATATATCATGGTTCCTATGCATCTCATTCTGAGGGGATGTAATGGTGCTGACCTATCACATGACATGCCTCTGAATTTAAGAATAATATATCATCCTCATTCCACACCTCAGTAGCTACTATGTGAATGTGTGGATGTGTGAAATACCAGACCACACTATGGCTCGAAGACCATATTAAGGTGTAATGGATTTCCATTAGACAGGAGGCTGGGAGGACTGCAGAGTTGATCTGTTTGTGATCATAAATAGAAAAATTCTTGCCTCTGTCACTGCCAGGAATGGAATCCCACTCATAAAGCCATAAATAATATTGAAAATGATAGTTTATAAATAATTTGATCATCAGATATAAATGTTAAAAATGTATTCTTAAATCCTTTACATTTCATCATGAATTTAAACCATTATCAGGATGTATGTGTGTGTACTGATAATTAATACAACAAATAAATATTGAAATTAATTTCAAAAAATACGGTGTAAAGATGCAGACTGTATTCAGCTGTATGTCAAATTGTTCTTTTGAATATTTTCCATTATCTAAATTATAAAATAACAACACTACAGTGTTCTGGAAGCTGAATTCTACTTCCGTCTTCAGGAAAAAGGGGGATAGGAAAGAGGACAGAAGCCTATGCCTATCTGTTGGAACCTCCTGGTTGAGCTAGTTTCATTAGATTTATATCCC
>NW_019060211.1:362869-373876 GCF_000696155.1 Zootermopsis nevadensis
ACGTGTGTAACCATGTTTAGTCCCCAGTGATTGCTTCGCCCTTTTCATTTACCTACGAATTAACATAAAAACTCAGTTTTAATCTTAAAAGGAGCTCTTTCTACGTTTCAAGGATCTGTCCGTTTTTCACGAAATTTTGTATAGACGTCAGTACCATTTAATTTTCTGAATCGCCAATAACAAAATGGGGACCTGCGAACACATACGTATCTTAGAAAACGACTAAACTTTTGTAAATATCGTTTTTACAGACTGTAAAACAATTAATTGCGGTTGAATGAACTCTATAGTATTTAGTTTTAAGATTAATGGCGTTAATTAATAAACCACCAGAGCTCATACATACGCCTACAACTTCTGTATGAACTGCTATTTGTAAGTCAACAACTGAAGTCCTGAACGCGACAGAGGACCAACTCACAGATTATTATAACTTAGAGAAACAGAAAAACGCTAAACTTAGTTGTTCAAATTTCACTTTGTAACATTCTGAAAGATATAATTCACAAGATATAAAACATGAGTCTTAGCCTTCGTCTACATGAAAACAAAAGGCAAAAGTGAGACTGCATTCATTTCAATATTCCACATGTTCTAACTTCGTTGGTTCGCCCACTCCAGGTCCTCAGAATACATAACCACGGTGTGAACCTTTGAGGCTACATCCATACTTTCCTGACCTCGACACTAGACGAGGATCCAATTTTGCAAACCTTCGGGTTCTATAAAGATACTGAACTATCTGACCAATTCATAAATATACATTTTCAAGAAAGAGAGCTGTCTGAATTAACAAACGTCGCGTATAAGAACATCTCGAAAGTAAAACCAACCCAATTTCCAAAAACCCACCTAAATTATACGACTTTTAACATGAAACGAGTGTCTAATTATCTTTACTTCCTTCCGGTATTTTTCTCCAAACCTGGTGCCTAACATCCTCTGAAACCCAACCTTGTTCCATATACATGTTATTGCCTTTGAATTCTGCCGATAGAGGACACTGATCTAACAGGTTTGCGTGCAATGTTTGTTATTTTGACAAAGACGTTAAACTGATGTCTGAAAACAAAGAACATCAGCCAATAACTCGCGTACTTTTTCTAGTTAATGTTTGAAGGTCGCTGGCGAAGATCAACAATGGCAAACGAAGATGGAAATAAAACAGAAGACCATCTACCGGAACACAGGATGTGATTCTACGTGATTCTAAAACACTTGCGTTTTTTTTTCAAATTCATCCTTATTCTTTCTTCTTTCTTTTAAGTGACTTTGAACGTGGAACCAACCGTATGGAAAAGGTCGTATTTATGTGCTTTCGTGGGTGGGATTAATTACTGCTCGGTACGGTTGTGATACAAGCAGATGCTTGAAACGTAATCAAAAGCTGAAGTGTGAGATTTGAGGTTCTCACGGCCTTGGAAATGACAATGTTGTGAGGCTGCGCAGATCCATAGGTATGTACCAAAGTTTCTGAGAAATACTCAATGCAGCGCCAAAACAGAAAACACCGTGAAAAACAAAAATAATTGGGTGATAGTTTTCTTCACGTGTAATAAATTCTCTTCTTATTCAGCTCTCACAGATTGGGCCATCTGGTCTCTTCTGATTCTGATTTAGTTCTGAAATAACCAATACCTTATACCTCTGTCAGGACTCCTTTTACGGAGGACTGGCCTCCAGCTACACAGAACAAAACACTTAATACGTACTCAAGCTCCTAGCGGATATTTTACCCGCAATCCAAATGTTTCAGCAATACAAACTGTACTCGCTCCACACATCAGCGGATAATTAACTTCTGAATCCTACTGTGAGTCAACTTTAATGGTAATCTGCCCAAATCAAGAATATCTAGGCAGGTAAATCCACAGTACGGGGTGCTCTTTGAAAGCAATACTCCGCCGACAAACGAAAAACTATTTATTTTATGGAAATCGAAAGTTCATAATTGTATTTACAATACTAACCATTGGATTGTATCCTACTGAGTAACAAGAGAGAGAGTTGTTTTCAAATTATGAAGCAGAATGTATTGCGTATGTAAAATATTTTACAGTTTTACCATATGTGTATGTAAGTATACAATTAATATGCAATATAAAACCAGCCTCCAAGTATCGGCCACATCTGATTAGAAAATGTATAGCAAAACCACTCTATTTGTTTCATTCGCCTAATTTGTAGTGAAGGGATAAAATCCGGTAGTGTCATGGCCTTAGAAATTAGTAAATTTGCATTTATCATGTTTTAAATTAACAACAATTGGAATATTAACTAATATTACCAGTCACAACTGGGACAATCATTAAAGAAGTAAACGTTCCTGGTTGAACTTCTTACACCTAGCGCCAGGGAAACTATAAATTACTTTATTTATTTATTTATTTATCCACTTCTGAGCAAACTTTCGTGTAACAGAGATTAAAAAAACTTACAAATTTAACCTCAAAATATCGCGCCATCTCCATGATCACAACGACTGAAAATTTTAAATAATTATTCCTTTAACATCCTCTACTTTCACAAGAATGTCATTCAATATTTCGTCATAAAATCAAAACAATAAACTCCCATTTTTAAAACAGATTTAAATCTCAAAGGATTTCCACACGTTTCGTCCACAGTTGCTTATTACGACTTCACTATGCTATAAGGGACCTTCTAGCATGGCCACAGCAGTAGCTTTGTCAGTTCTGCAAGTATAAAGATGCTTTATCTTTCGTGTGCATCTTTCTGTCTTATTAAACAAAACCTTTGTTTTGCATCAAAATATACAACACACCTCATCCTTTAAAAAGATTTCGCAGCTCCGATTCGTTGAAAACTGGCAACATGGCGGATATCCGGAGTAATCATCAGTATCCTAGCGGTGGGCCCAGAGCTACTGGTGAACAGTAGCCCTCAAGAAGATATATAACCCTCGAGGATACCCCGTCACAGCAGTTCGATGTGTCTGTCAGTGTGTAGCGGGTTGACTATAGTGAGTGGGTTCCCGTTTCTCAACGCACATGCAATGAAGATCAAGACGGTGAGTTGGTGTTTGCTTTGGGCTTGTGTGCATATCAAAGATTTTATGGGACGTTTACAAGTCGCGTGTTAGCACTTTCGAGGCTGCACACGACATACCTAGCTTATAAGCACATGTAGATTTAATTAATATTCGGGAAATAAACTGATATCTATCAACAACTGAAGCTGTTTGTGGCTTTTGGAACACAGTTATCGTTCAATCAGCGAGAGTGAAAATACATTTACGCCCACATCAGCCAAGTGTCTATTCAGAAACGAAGTCCCTAAAAACAGGGGTCATACTGGACCGATACTGGCCAAAATTAAACTTACAAAAGAACTTTTAATAAATATTGAAATAAAAATCCTCACAGAAGACTTTAAAAATCATACGGACGGACTAACAGATACGACCTTACTCCAAAGCTTTTAATTTGTGTTTTTTTAGCAGATGGTAACTAATGAGTAGAACGGATATTGTGCAATTGGCTTTTAATTTGTGCTTTTTTAGCATATGGTACATAATGAGTAGAACGGATATTGTGCAATTGTACGAGAATTCAGTAAAATTATTCGGCACGGAATGAAAAACGTGGAAATGAGTAATAAAATCTAAGTTAATGTGGCAGTTACTAATGAATATTATCAAATTTAAATATAAATATAGCTATTTTTACATCATATAAATATCCGAATGTAACAATCATGAATCTCATATCTCAGACGATGGTGTTATTAATGATACTGGATTAAAATTCAGAAGTAATAATGACATCTACTAAAGACACGATATTATTATAGGTCACACGAAACCTTGTCATTTGGTTTACAAATATACAGCGACGCGATACATCCATGTATAATACTCGGACGTACTTTTCAGTGCACACTATTAAGTTCACGGTTAAATTTCACTGTTTGTTATTTGTGTTTGCGAATAATTCTTTTTAAAGACGATGCCAATATTTATGTTTATATAGCGTTTAACTAAGACGTTTAAAATCAGATACAGCGAAGTCATAAGTTATAATTATTGTTGTAAAAACTGATTTCCTACAGTTCTAGAAAACTGAGGTGTAAATACACTCGATTTAAGTTCCTCAGTGATACTGAGGACTCGGCCTTAAGGTAGGCGGATACACTTGAGAATATCAGAATGAGTTCAAGGAATGAAAATAATTACCTGACATTAAGATACCATAAAACAGGAAACGGAAAAAGATAAGTTCATAAAGAGAGAATCTTCCCATATCGCATATCTCAAACGATCAAGTATGCTGTCAGCTCTGCCTGTTCTTTAGTTTGAAGGAGGTCACGGTCAGATTACGCGATTGAATTGTCTGCAGGATTTTCATTATCAAGCAACTAATTACGCTATTATGAGGAAATAAGTGATACGGGGTTTCTGATTATTACATAGAACTAAAATTTTCTTCCACGATCATCTTTAAGTTCCTAGCTAGGAGACGGGAAGACTAAGGATTCTGAGATGAGTAGCGGCAAGCACTACCTGTCTTTAACGTGCTCGTAATATGTAAGTGAATAGTGAAAATATTTGTAGGATGTGAAATATGCATAACAGTTTCTGGGTAGAAAAGGAGAAGCTACTTGTATTAACATTTTGTACACAAAGAACTCAATATACTTAATTTGCAATTACTGTGGGTATGTAAATTTGTGAATATTTATTATCAGAATTTCAGTAAACCTAGTATCATCTACCACAACCATTTTTAACACAGAACGAATAATAATAGGTTTGATACTACTACTAATAATAATTACATTACGAAACATCGCGGGAGGTCCCGACTTCCTCTATTAGACCGAGACGTCGCTCTGACTTGAGGTGTTCAGTTTATTTTAGCGGAGGTAAATACTTGAATAGCATCTTATAAAGACGACAATCACCATCTACCAAATTTATCACCCACAGTCATCCTACTATTTGATGCTACATAACCAGTTCCATGGGCCTCCCGAAACTTCCAAATTTCCGGGGATACTCAGTCTGCGTTTCAAGGTCTTCCGACAGACGACCTCAAAGAATTCGAAGAGAAAAGGGTCGGCATACAGAAGCGGATCTACAATGTGTTCACTAGCCTCTGCAACTTTCTGCAAATTAAAACTATTGCTGAAGTTACGACAAAATATCTGATTTGTAACACTTGTTTCTTGGTTTGGTGTGTTTGAGCGCAGGTTTCCTCAGCTGGATGGGGGTGGGCAATGTGTGTGGTCTTTTGGGGCCTAATAAGTGTCCTTGCGGAGACGCCAGCACGGCCGAATCCGCTGCCAGCAGGCGGTGGGCCAGAGAGGTTGGATTTCGACCTGGGACAGAACGGAGACTATCGCTTTGACTATGCCACAGGTGAGGTTAATCCAGCTGCCAGGTCTGTTCGTTATCTGTAGCAGTATTTTTAACCTTATCCGTTTCGTGCCCGTTTCTGATCTATAATCCCCATTGGGTCTACCTTGCCGAGAAATTTTTTTTAAGGATTCTTCTTATTAAAGAATAATTACTGTAGCGTACTTTATTATTAGCAATTAATTTCAACAAACACAATGCTCAATTTATGTTGGATTCATTACACATGACATGAAAAATTCAATTCAGGGTTTTTATTGAAAGTACTTTATTTATGGCATTTTAATCCTGACGTATAATTTATATTGATAAACATCCACAAATAATTAGCTTCAGAGATAGTAGGGACGAATGTTTAATTATTTTCTCTAACAACAAATACATACCACGAAAGTCACGGCCCTGAGAGAGAGTATCTCCTACTTAGCAAGTAAATAAGTTAAGTGAATTAATCAGAATACAGTAAACTAAGATGCAGACTACATCACCTCCACAATCTGCCTACAGGGGACGCAGGACAGCACTACCACAGGGCAGTCGCCACACCTGACAACACAGTGAGAGGTAAGTATGGCTACCGTGACCCGAAGACAGGTGGCGATTTGCAGACAGCATACACTGCGGGCAAGCGTGGGTTCCGGGTGCGGGGACCTCACATCGCTCGACGCATGGATCTCTCACAGACAAAGATTCCGTATAACCCTCCTGTCTCTCCCGACTCCCCGCAGTACAATCCCTCATACAGCACTTACTTCGATCCCAATGAGGACCCTAGCTACAGCTTCAACTTTCAAACCCGCGACTACTCCCGAAGCGAGAGTTCAAACTCAGGAGGTAACGTCAACGGGAGATACACATTTGTCGACGACGTCGGAGTGCGTCATAATGTAGAATACGAGGCCGGTTCTAGAGTTGGGTTTCATGTGAAGACTCCATACCCAGATTCAACGCCACTTGGTCCATCAGTGTTTTTCGCAGGACCACCAGCAAATAAGAACAGCAAACTACGTCGGGGACACACATCCATCCAGAGGGGAAATGACGGCTCATATCGGTTCACATCAGCGGGACCTGACCAAAGACGGACAGAAGTCAGCGACGCCACCGGCCACGTTAAAGGGTCCTACACTTACATCGATGACAAAGGCGTGCAGCGCACCACACAGTACATCGCAGGTCCCAACATCGGCTACAAAGTCATAAGCAGCAAGACCGACGACAAATACCCTCTGTACCCTTATCCGTCACCCTACCCCTTCCATCCCAACGACAACCCCTTCAAAGACGAAGATGTGTTTGGGATAAATACTGGTGCCAAACCCCAGGGTGGGGGATCAGCGTCTGGGGGTTCCAATGGTGAAGGTAATAAGGAAAGTCGCCCAGATTATAACAGCGAAGATGGCGGGGATTACGATGGTTCATCTGGCGGTAAGAAAGGAAATAAGCCTGTTGGAAGCAACAACACTGGGGTAAGTGGAGGTCAAACAGAGAAACCCTGGCCGGACATATATGATCAGAGTACAACGGGCCCAAATACATCGGCGAAACCGGATGATTTTACAGATATTTTTGGACAACCTTCTGGTACTGGAGGAAATAAGCATGAGGATGCAGATGATGACAATAATTATGATCATGATGTCGGGCCTCCGAAAGGAGGCGACTTGGGGACCTTTCTGCACACGCGACCGCCACCTTCCAACATCCCTTACGGAAACTGCTGCAAGTTCGTAGCGAGTCACAGTGCTGGAAAGTTCAACGTTCCGGGAGAAAGGAGACGCAGCAGGAGGCCTGATGAGACCACTCAAAGCGAATCTTACAGTCACGTTCGAGATTACTCCTCCCAGGGACAAGACTCAGAGGACTTTGTGGGATTCCCCCCTGGGCTGCCAGTGAGAGGCCACGTGCTGTCTCTCGACCTTAAGCCCTACGGGTCCAGAATTCCGTCTCCGGGCGTAGTCATACATCATGAGGCGAACAAGTCACGAAGGGAAGCTTCCATCACGCACAGGACAGAGCAGAAGTCCACTTAGTGGCGTCATATAAATGTGAGAGCGTGTGCCGTAACCCACAATTGCGGAAACACAAAATAAGGAAGGATCTGTGGACAGGAAACAGGCGGGTACTGTGTTTCCATTCATCCATCTTCGTAGTCAAAACCAGATTTTGATGGTGATATTATACAAATTCAATGTACAACGCTCAGAAGACTACATAAAAAATTGCTAGTTCTTATGGAAGAAAGTTCCATAATGAAAAACAGGAATCTGAAATATTCAAACCTTCGTTATATGAACGGAGGCTATTACATCACAGTAGACGGAAACTCAGTGAGGGTGAATTATTCTATCCCATCACACCGCTGAAATGTGTTGTGCGTTTCGAAAGTTGTGTATTTGGAGTCACATAATCTACAAATCTTCACACAACAAACATAGCTGTGTTATGGTAGTATTAATATGTTCACCGTATTGTATGGAAGAATTGCATTATATTCTGTATGATATTGTCACTGGCAAGACTTTCAAAACAAACAACCAGCGCCATAAAAAACTTAAATTTCACACGAGATCCTTACTTTGGCAACAGCTATCATTTTCTGTAGATTACGTTATTGTGTGTGTGAACGTGCGTGCGCGTGTTTTCTTACAGGCCCTGAAAATGTATGCCAAGTCCTACCCGTCAAACCGGAAGTTCAGTCGCCATTTCATATACTTTAAAAGTTACAGTGTTACTTCCACAGCTTATTACAGTATTGAATTTTATATTACGCTATTGAATTTTAACCACTCGGCAATTAACACACTACGTCTTTATACAAAGACATTGGAGCATCTCTGAATTTAACTCGCCAAATGAAAACAACGAATAAAGTAACTATGCGACAGTAGAATTAATTGTCTTATATTCTGTAATTTATATATTATTTCTACCCGCGAATTTCCACAATTTTTCTAACCTTTATATCACCTAACTAGGCTGACGTAAGGTAAATTGTTGGGATAGATACTGCCAACACATTACAGCAATTTTTAAATAATTTGAAAAGTGATGGCTATTTTGAATTTTGTTTGCTAGCTGTGAAAATCACTGCTTCTCAGACAAGCTGGCGAATGCATTTTTCAAGGACGCGTGAGAGCACGCACGCACTCACAGCTTAATTCTAAACTTCTTAAACATATTTCATGTTTAGAAACCCAAGAAATGTAAGACCTCTATGTAAGACTTCAACAATTAAAATATTACTTTAAACATGAATATTTAAGAACTCTAATATAAATACATATCTCTACAACTGCTCGCTCAGTTTCACTGACCTACTGAGGTGATGATATTGAATAAAAACGGATGATTTTATGAATATCTGTAGCAGTCTTTGACGCAAGTCAAAAGGTAACTCTCAGCCAGTCTAGGGAAATTTTAAATAATGTATAGATTTTTATGAAGGAAGGAGCAAAGGATAAATTAAAAATTCCTTTTAAAAAGGCAACCGAAAGAACTGCAGCAACAAAGCAAACTATAAGAGGACAAATCAGCTGAAATTTTAGAGACTTAAGATTTTCCGACACTTAAAAAAATAGTTCACACTTTTTACGAAAAGTCAAGAAGTCGACAGTTTTGACGGACGTGCAGTGAGTCGCTTTATCAATACTTTTGTATCTTAGACACGAATAAAGGTGGACACTAGAAACCATTTACAAGAAGGCAGTTGATAACATTACCTTTGTCCCTCCGGAGGCACAATAGAATTATAATTCAAATGGAACAAAATAGATAATGACAAAATCATCACGGCGCTCATAGTTTATATTTAAGAACAACACAATATTAATTTTCTGCAGTTAGAAATCTCATGTTGCTAACTGACTTGTGTTCTCTTGTCTACGCAAGTCTCTGTCCGCGTACATCATCACAATGTCTGCATCGGCAACAAAATGTTATTTCCACCGCCTCCCTAGTTTCGACCTCCTCCCCTCTCACGCTGACCTCGGTAACCAGTCTTCATCCATTGCAACTACACTGTTCCTTCACCTGTATTACCAAACTTAAGTTACATGTTTAAGAATTGTTTGCTTTGTTTAATAATATATCGTAGACAAAGGTTCTAATCCTTCTCATTTGTATCGCTTCTTTTCTTTGTATAGGTTCATGCATCTACGCACGGACGTTCCTTCAAATTATCCCACTTAAGTATATAAATATTTGAATTTCATTTGCCAAATTTCTGTGTCACTGCGCTTATTAGAGCTGATCCATATTTAAAATCACGTACGCACTTACACATTAGCTGGGCACAATTAACGCAGGCCTAATATATATAAACTTATACGGGTCTCAAGGTTTTAAAAATAAGTACCGGATAATATCTTCAAGCTTCTAGTTGCCATTGAATTTAATACGTCTGTGTACAGGTATTTCGTATAGACGATACTTAAATTATCATACTAGTAGTAATTCATATTCTTCTTTTTGTTTAAACGAACTAATTTAAAGTTTCAGACAATTTAATGTTTAACACGATATCCTTGACAAGCCATCCACAGTTATTAACGACTTTTGTAATTTTATATCCGTTATGAAGAATCAAGCACTCCTCTTGAATTAACATATTATTTGCTCCACAAACTGCGTCCTTCATTGTCAGAATAGAATCTATTTTTATTGAACAAACACGTTAGTTCATAGAACGTGTCAATTTTGTGCTGACAGTAGCAGTAAATTCTGAAATAAAAAATCGAAACTCGCCAGCGGTCATGAGTTTCTGCAGAGATCTCTGAAAATCAGCAACCATTTCAATTTCCCCCCCCCCCAAACGAGTTATAGCACTCCTCCGCATTAGGAAGGATCCGAATTAAATTCTTGGCCCGCCGACTGGCAAACCAGGCTAATATTTCTCGTGGTAATCCTTAGTCTGTCGAGGCAAAAGATATGGCAGTATCTTCCTTTCCTTCCCAATCGGTATTATACATACACAGTTGAGAAATCGAAGTAAAATATACTAAAAAACAGCAAACAACTATTAGACTCTTATCTTCCACCAGAATAACAGAATAACACCCATATAAAACAAAAACTTTATTCTACCGATTGTTCTCTTATTACACGGAAGACTTTTTAGAATTTACTTCTACGTTGCAAGAGGAACAGAACAGAAACGCCTAACTGGACCATCCTTGGAAACGGTTGGAATTTACGATGATTACGTAGCTCGCAGCGGTTTCACGATAAACAGGTAACTTTTCTTGGTTTGATGCCAAATAAGGAGACATAAATCTTCATTTTACGATGAATACGAGGTGCGATCGAAAGGTTTCCAGACTGCGCGTATAAAAACCCGTACACTTATCTCAGGTATTAAATTCATCCATCACCCTCGAAGTAGTTCCCCTGGGAGTGAACACAACGATCCCAGCGCCGCTGCCAAGCCTGGAAGCATCCCTGGAAATCTTTCTTTGTCAGCCTGTCAAGCACCATCTGCGATTCTGCCTGAATCTCTTCTATCGTCTCAAATCTCATTCCCTTTAGCTGAATTTTCATCTTGGGGAAGAGGAAGAAGTCACACGGAGCTAAATCCGACGAATAAGGAGGGTGCGGGATGACGGCCAGGGTGTTTGAGGCCAAAAACTGCC
>NW_019060211.1:374821-395186 GCF_000696155.1 Zootermopsis nevadensis
ATGCTAATTCGATGATGCTGGCTGGCACACTGATTCACTATGAATGTAGGCCGCACCCCCTAGCGGCAGAAGCTCGTACTACATCCGGCTCGCCCTCTATTGACACAGTCTTGAAACTTTCCGATCGCACCTCGTATAATCCCATTTCACGGACACCCCAGTCTTCAGAATCCTACACGGGACGACTTGCGCTGTGTGCCTTGAGTAACCGAATGATAAATAAACTAGCCATGTAAGTGACGAAGTACAATTGCCGAATCAAATAACTGACTGAGAAACTAACCAATAGATCGACAGAATGACTTAGGAAATTATTAAACATCTAAACGAGCGAATACATAACTAATCAACCGGCTAAAGGCATTCAAAATTTAAACTTGAAACTTGGAAGTGGTAATGCTGATAAAAGAGATATGCCATATATCAAGTTTTATCAAAATCTCAAAACCCATAATAATATACGTGGAAATTAAACTGTGCCATTAACTGAATTTTATTAAAAACGAACCAAACTGAACCAAAATAAAAATGGTTGAAACAATTGAGTGTAGGTCTCCCATAACGATTATGATCAGAATGTTCCAGGCAGTTATGGAGCAACTAATTTCGGAGAGACATGACGAAATTAGTAGTTCAAAGTGATCAACTGTTTTTAAACATGTAAAAATTACCGATATACTTTGCTCTACGAAGTTATAAATTTGTTTACAACCTGCGTATTGTGTTTCTGTACTTTAATTTAAAACGTCGCAACAGACAAAGTATTCTTCACTTAAATAATGACAATTAGCTTTTTTCTGTACCTTCTGAGAAAAAAAACGAATTTTTCTTTGTAAGGAATTAATATTGCAGCAAATATTTCATACAAACATAAATAAACGGTCGGAAAAATGTCTTGCAAGTCTAAGGATACTTAAGCAGCAATGTTCCAGAACGTAATAAACATTTTAAATGTGCCCGATG
Source organism: Zootermopsis nevadensis (assembly GCF_000696155.1). Next base: position 375,785 of record NW_019060211.1, read on the forward strand.
TTCTGGGAAAAACTCATGTCACCTAATTCTTTTTCAGATGTTTGTACGAAGAATCATAAAGTTGTAATGGCAATAAAAATTAGATATGTTTATGCTCCAGTGCCATTAAATTTTGGCATGCCTTTCTCTAATCGTCATAGGAAGTAAAACAGAATATAATGTCGCGCTGCCATTACAATTAACCTGGCAAAAGCTGCATAATTCTGAAGACCACAACATTTCGGGTTCTTACGGCACGTTCAGGCATTATAGGCACAAAACCGCTCTGCGAGACTTACCGACCTCAAACTGGATTACGCGATTATACTCATAAATGGGCTGGAATATCTACCGAAATGGGTTATAATGCGATACTAATTTTTGCGAGAAAGAACTGAGAAGTACAAAACACATATGAAGATGGCTGTCTTCTGGGATGTTGGGTTGTGGAGATTTACAGGAATGAATCGAAGTCGGTCGTCGAAACGCCGACAAACGTCCACCAGACTACACGGCACAACAACCCAGGAGACACTCATTTTCACACTCACTACTGTGAGAGCCTTAAATCCCGCAAAAACATAATTTGACCGGTTAGTCCAAGAAGTCTCTAAACAAAGTACATATTCGAATACATACTAGAGTAATGACGCCCATATGCATCTCCGAAACTACTAATTTCAATAAGCTCTGGTATTGGGTATAGATGCCACGGTGGTCTAGCGGTTAGAACGCTGGCCTTGTAATCCTGGGGTCTCGGGTTCGATTCCCGGCGGTACCCGAATTTATAACTTGTGTTGGGCAAGGCCGTGGTCTAGGCAACACGGAGTTTTCCTCCGGGGGCTTCCCCAGTTTCTCCGTGGCATCCCAACAATTACTCCATTCACACACAGAAGAAGGCAATGGCAAACCACTTCTGGATCATCTGCCAAGAACGTATATGAACAGGTCCCAGTCCGAGAAAAGGATGGAAGGATCCTGTTCATATGGACCTGTCCTCAGACAGAACACTAAATAATAAATAATTGGGTATAGGTTCGTATACAAATTGTCGTCAGACAACTGCAATTGGGTTGAGGAACAGCGTAATGAAACCTGGAAAAATTTTGTTTAACTTTAAGGCTAGTTCGCAACCCTGCCTCTGATATCCATGTTGAAATTCTGCTCCCATCTACGCCTAGTTCTTCATCTTCATTTGGCATTAACCTACTAAATGTCTGCGTGTTTTCTCATTTATCTGTGCGTGCTACATGACGTATCCACTCTGTCTGCCACGATACAATCACCCTAACAATAATAGACAAGGAGCATAAATTATGATATCCACATTATCCAAGTTTGTCCTCCTGTTACTCCCCTTTGAGATTTATTCTTAAATCCTTCCTCGCCCCTTTGTTCAAATGCCCTTAATTTATGTTCCGAATTGGGACACGCTCTATGGATAAGGAAATGCGTACATAATATTCCAGCGACCTTGAGATATTTTCAGATCACGCTACCACTTTCTCTGCAACTGGAACGACCTTGACAAAAGGATGAATCTTCGCGTGGTCGCAATCCTGCACGGGCAGACAGTCGTCTTTCGGCGAGCCAAGGAAAGAACAACTTTTCAAAGCGAAGCGTTAAACATGGCGCCAAGTAACGCCTCTTGATAGACCCGTTGTACGCCCAAAAAACTTGTGAACAAACTTATTAATTTTTATGGAACTCACAACTTAAAATTAGTATTTTTCAAGAGAAAATTCCCATAAAACGTAAACGAAATAAAAGTAATAAGCAATAAAGTTTCAACACACTGAAATTGAAAATCGGAATAAAACGCATCTAGGTTTATTAAATAGGCGTCATTGAATCTGATGTTCTGCAGAAAGAGTAACTTGTTCTATCGAACGGAATAAGTAAAATAACAATAGGCTGCAGTTTCAAACTGATTTAGGTGTTCGTACAGCAGACGTTGGTCCTTTAGGGTAAAGGTTCAATGTAGTGAATAACATTACTCTCGCTCTCCCCCGACTAATTTTACTAATTGTCATTTCGATATCGACCATGACCGAACGTGGCTTAAATTAGGCCACAACCTTTCTTCCATGTTATTTCCAATTTTCGTTATTCCATAAATCATACAATCATTCAACGCCATAAAACCAAATCTCAGTTACTGAAAGCGTCGTTAAATAATGTAATCATAAATACCAAGTAACAGTTGCTGTCATAACTGTCTGTGACCCGATAACGTTCTGCTATCTTAAGAAATCAACAGTATTTTTAAACTCGTTCAGCATTTTGATGTCCTGGTACAACAGTAAAATCCTTTCATACAGAAACACAATCTTCAGACTTTAAAACCCCAGAATCAGAAAATCACAATTTCCATATTCGAAGTGCCAATATTCAAACTTAAATTTTTTTTCAACATTTATCAGAACCTAAATTTTCCTAGCGGAAACTAAAACGACGAAACCTAACTACATCTAACCTAACCTAACCAAACCTAACCTAACCTAACCTAACCTAACCTAACCAAACGTACCATAACTTTCAAGTATCCATGGTAACGTAAAAGTAATCAAGTGAGTTACCCAAACACTTTTGGTCGCAGAAAGAAGCATAGAATTTTACATAAAATGTCCGTTATCGTCAAAATGTAATAAAAACTGAAAAAGTCGATCAATATCAGTAGTTCTTCTCTTATGAAATTTCATGAGAATCCGTTGAGCAATTAACGAATTGTTGCTCGCTGACAGTTGGACGAACAAACAGATGTGGCAAAGTTAATATAAGCATTTTAGCATCTTCTAATCACAAATGTGCCTAATAACCTGTCTGCTAGTCGGAGAACCGATCGATATTCGAACCGGGTGCTTCCAGAATATATGTCTAGAAAAACAAGAACAAGAAATATTTCAATTAAATACTGCAGATACGACATCCGCTTCCCAGAAACGCAAATTTACATCTTCCATCCTTAGCAATAAAACGAATGGATTTAGTATCTTTGACAGTTAAAGGGTAGCAACATTGCAGTGTGACAGGCAATAATTGTTTCACAAGCAACATAAAATAAATTAAAATAGATTTAATTAAGAATGCCTGCCTATCACTTTTTCGCCAACTTGTTAAAATAAAAGCAAAACAGATAAAACGCAAGGCAAACAACGTTCCAAATTCACATTACTGCATTCAGACATTTGAATTCATAAGGCGGCTGTTACAAAACATGGCGCCACATACTTGAAACACAAAACACAGTCGGACTCTACTGAAATGTATCCAAAGTTATGGTAATTCTGTTTTAAATGTTTATAATAACGGTTTAGTTAGGTCGCGGGGATATTTTAATCATCCCGGATTAGTGCTTTTTCTCAGCTGAAATTATACCGATTACCAAGAACGGACAATAAATTGGACTAAATTTCTTTTGTGCTGTCTTTCTTGGAATGTAAAAGCGTGTATTTTAAAATTTTATCATTTCTATTTTTGAAGATGATACCAGAGCAAGCTACTTTTCAACAAGACAGCTCTGCGTTATGTATACAAAAGAGCATGGCTTTTATGATTTAAAATACGATATTCCATAAACTTTTTCGACCTAAGGGATTAAGTACCAAAACCTTCTCTGAGAGTGTTTACTCTAATGGGAAAAAGTCCTTAAGGACCCAACTGGAGACTATAGCATTACCGCAACATCAGCCTGCTTGCTTTGTCCCACAACTGCAACGGATGAGTAGCAGATGCAGACAGTGAATCAATATCACCTACATGAAGAACCAGTTCTGGTCTGCAGCTATTGCATTGCATTCCTAGCACGAATTATTACCGCTGCTCTGAATTATAACTGCACCACAATACGTGACAATTTGGCTTTGTGCGTTGCAACTGAGAAAGTAATGGAACTACGATAAGATTGTACTTGATGTATTAACTAAGTGCACAAATAAATTACAGGCTTTAGACTAATGTCCAGTGCGTGGCATCGGTTAACACGTTATTATTTATTTAGTGTTCTGTCTGACGACAGGTCCATATGAACAGGATCCTTCCATCCTTTTCTCGGACTGGGACCTGTTCATATACGTTCTTGGCAGATGATCCAGAAGTGGTTTACCATTGCCTTCTTCTGAGTGTGAATGGAGTAATTGTTGGGATGCAACGGAACCGCTAAACCGCATTGGCTCTGGTTAACACGTTACAGAGATATAACTTGCAAATCTTTCAAAGCTAAAACCAAGATGTCTTGTTTGGAAAGACCTTTATTTTGCTTTTAAGATGTTATTTAACAGTGCCAGACTAATTGGACAGCTTCTGCTTCATTTCCTACCTTCCTTCACACTACAAGCACAATAAATTTCATGAACAAACAGTTTTTTCTCTCTCTGTGATCCTGTTCTGTCTCTGCAGTAAGTAAGTGTGGAGTATATGTAGATGTCACAGAAAAGTAGTTTCAGCCTTGGAACTATTTTAGGGATATGATCGTATATGTGTCCGCCAGTAGAGGCTTGGCCTAACCTCCGACATACATATTTACATACCCTACACCTTAATTAGAAAGTCTGTTAAAGAACAATTTTATTCGTCTTGATTTAGTACATTGGCTTTTAATAGCAAATCTCTTTCAACAGCAAAGATTTCGAAGTATCGACTGGTAGGATTATTTGCGAACTGAAAAATACGCTGGAGAAATCAGGGATTTAACCTGTTTTAACGCACTATCCTAGCACTTTGCTGGTGCGACTGAGGAAAATCACAAACATAACAGAATAGCCGGTCTGCGGGACTATAATCAAACCCTGGGCATGCTAAGTACGAGGAACTCGCGCTAACCACTCCACCTTGACGTTCGGTACCAATCGTTGCGGGTGTGATATCCACCAGGCTAATAATGCATACGGCATGAGAGGTAGGATAGCTCAAAAAATGGACGGTCTGGAGGGTCAAGGTTAGATATCTGGCAGGGGCAGCCGTTTTCTTCTTGAAATGACAATGTCTGCCAGACCACCCAGGTAACCCAGTGAAAACTATATTTCCGGTAAGTGAACCTGGTCACTCACTTACATGTACTTACAGTCGACAGCGTTTTAGGCCAATTACGTTAAAACACCCAAATTTAGTGCCGAAGTCTGTAATGTATGGACAGTTACACATATTCATAGTTCCCACATGACTTCATAGCAAGGAGATTAGCGTCTTTGTTATGATCACTCTTGTTACCATCAAATTCAGAAGCGTATTGTACTTCAGCAGCTTATGTGTTGTTTCTGCAGTACCTCTGATCTCCACAGCACACATCAGTTATGCAGACTGGACGAACACAACGGGGGGAGGCCTTGGAGCAGACGTGTTCTGACGTATCAACGCGAGGCGTAGCTGTACCATCTGCGACACCGCCCTACGTTAACCGCAGACCGCAAAACATTCTGCTCTCTGGCTGGAGATTCTTGTTATGTAACGAAGCGAAGCCGGAACCATTCAGACCCAAGCAGTCAGTACGTTTGTTACTTCCATTCGAAGCACAAATTCTTCAGTTCATAAGCTACAATCTGTCAATTTATAAGATGGATGTTAGTCCCATAATGGCTCGGAACAAGGGCCAACGATCCATTAATCAAGAAATGCTGTGCAATGGAGTTTATTAACACAAGCGTCGTAATAACCAGCAACGGATCGTACGTTTTAGGATGTGCCTACTTCGTATTCAGAAGCTCCAGGGTCCAAACCCCTGCCCGGACATCGGACCAACTGTTATTTCTGAGCTGAATACGAAGGCGATATGTTTCCCCGAAACACTGGTAAGCACCTACAAGACTACACGGCGTCACAAGATGGCCACATCATATCACTCACGACATCACATTTTACAGCGAGACACGAAAAACTATTTATTAATTGATAGCCGTATGGAAAAGGCGGTGGGTTGTAGTGTAGTCTGGAGAAGTTTACCGACGTACGTGCTGCCTCCATAATAAGGGCAATCGTCTTTATGCTTGTATTGTGCAGAAAATCATGAATCCTTGCTCAGACACGAATATCTTTCTCGTGGATTATGCACGACCGCCTGACACTCATAATACGAATCCTTAAGCAGTCAATCAGGCGATGGATACTGGGTTAAACCCAGACACCGGTCACCATTTGGTGCAATGCAGGAGTGAAGAATTATCACTTCACATTTTAGCCTTGATGTGAGTAAGCAAAATCATCAGCTATACGAAACATGTTTTGACAGCTCAGAGCAGCAAGAGTTCCGAGGTGCAGAGGACGCATGTGTGAACTTTGTGATGTGTTTCACAAAGTCTTAACAGGCATCCGAAGCTGCCTTACTACTTTTACAGATAAAAATGTTTCTTGCTGCGTCCAAGTTTCAAATAACTCCAGATAGAATGTCTTCACCTCAGACTGTGACCACGGCTTCACCCTGAAATACCTTTCTTCTCTCTTCTTTCCTGTATCTCAGTGTCAGTTAACAACTATAGCAACATTTTATACTTTGCCCTAACAACCGTTATAGTGCTATAGTTTTCAGGGATGCCAATGAAATCGTCCGCAAATCAAGACTATTATTGACATACAAAGAATTTTCTTATCAACTCCACTGAGTTTTATCCTTCTTGAGATGACGGTTGCACATGTCGTCAAGAGATTCCACCCATATTACGCACGTCCTACACCCTATCTCTATGAGACCCATTTTACTATTATCCTCCATAGCTATCGCGTCTCTTCTGTTCAGGTTATCGGACTAAAATTCTGTGCGAACTACATGTTTCGCCCATCTCCTACTAGATTTGTTAGCACAGTAAAGTAACTTAGTACTGAACGGATGGCCGAAGTTCGATGTTATGTATCAGCAGTGATTTTTTTCAATTCGTTAGTACGTCCAGACCGATTCTAAAGCTTACCGAATCTGCTATGAAAATGGCACTGGAGTTTGTCGTACTGGCAGTAACGTGGCCAGAGTGTGAAGCTAAACACTCCCACATCTGTCGCAGATAATAACGCATGGAACTTTACCTCAAGTCCTCCTTCAATAGCTTCATGGTGTGATATTGACATACACGGGAATTTATGCTTTTAAAATATAAGAAAAATGTACCTGCACAATGAAGATTGATGATCGTGCAAAGTAATTTGATGGGTCTGCTTCAGACACTCACCGAACAGAGTACAGTACGATGGACGTTGAAAGTGGCTTATTGTTTTTATTCTTCAGCTCTTTGAATTAAATTTTTACATTCGCCTTATTACATGCTAAATGCATCTAATATCTAACGGTAGAAATATGAAAGTTATCATTCAGTTATTTATAATTCTATGGTAACGGAATGTTCAAATGCGCAGTAGAACAATGCAGAATTTTACCATGAAGTTTCTGGTTGTTGAGGGAGTTCCTAGTTCAGAAATTTGTCAGCCACTGTCTGCAATGTTAACAGACTACACTCTTCTCATAATCAGGATGCCTTAAGGATTTCTGCATTTCTGCGAAGGACCTAGACCGTCATGTCGATGCCAGAAGTGTGCGCTGTTTGATCCCAAGGGATAATTTGGAGAAGAAAAATTCCATAGTCCCGTAAATATGGATCTATTAGCACACAAATTCCTATCCTTGCTCTTTGTAGGGATTTGCATAAATGTCTGTGTTACGTTAGCAACACCGTAAGAATAACTGCTACAGGTCTTCGCTGCCTGTTCCTGTTCAGGTGCCTACAAGGTCGATACATAACGCTGCCTACTGAAAAATTAAAGACATTTTTTCAAATAATTCTGCGTACCATGTGATCATCACCATCCATTTATATTTCTACGAGGGTGGGTTGCAAATCGCTATCCGTTGATTTTCATCCTTTCAGAGTGGTCCTCTAGTTGTGTCCACTTCTCCCTTTTTTATTATTATTATTAGTGTTCTGTCTGACGACAGGTCCATATGAACGGGATCCTTCATCCTTTTCTCGGACTGGGACCTGTTCATATACGTTCTTGGCAGATGATCCAGAAGTGGTTTGCCATTGCCTTCTTCTGTGTGTGAATGGAGTAATTGTTGGGATGCCACGGAGAAACCGGGGATCCCCCGGAGGAAAACTCCGTGATACCTAGACCACGGTCTTGCCCAACACAAGTTATAAATCTGAGCACCACCGGGAATTGAACCCGGGACCCCAGGATTACAAGGCTAGTGTTCTGACCACTAGACCACCGTGGCGGTTACTTCTCCCTATTCTTCTATTTTGTGTGTTTACACGCGCGTGTAGTTTTGTTTTCCGTCAATTCATCATTTGGTCCCTCCAACATGTTGATCTTCACAAGGGCTCTTTATTCTCCGTCTTCACTACTGACGCTCTGACGTCTATGCCACTGTATCCTTAATTTGACAAACTTCTGTTGTGGCTTCTACCCTCGGTTCTTCTCTATATTTATACCATAAATTATCTACCACTGTTCTTTCTTAGCACTCCGCAGTAACTTAATTTCAACTGCGTTTAATATATTAATATCTTTCATAGTCCATTATTATATTTTTGCTTCTTATATACAAATTAAAAACAAAATGTTCTATGTAAGATACTACCTTCCATCACAAAGCCACTATAATTAACGAATGAATTATATTTGGGACCATATCCGGTATATATTTTTAGCAAATTTCAAAACTATGACAAAATTCTCTTGTACCTCACTTCTAGTCAAATAGCCCTCATTATTTCAAACCCACGTCCAAGTCATTCGCGTATTTTACTGTCTCTTTGTGAAAATAAAAAGAATCAGTATGCTAATGTCTGTCCCGTCTCCGCTTTCCCCTTCCTCATTCAGTCATCCCATCACTGCATCTTCCGCTACACAAGGGCATCCCGTGTTATGCTTCTCTATATAAAGCAGAGCGCCAAGAGTGGAGGCAGGTGAGACACGTTATCATCATCCTTAAACGGGCATCACCACCATGGTCGCCTACGTCACTGTGAGTAAAGAGTGTTCTTCGATAAAATTACATAGTTTTTTAAATGTAACACACAAACACAATCATCGTAATACTCAGACACGGGGAAGGATGAATAAACGAGAGAGAAACAAGGAATGCATATAAAATTTTCTTGGGTAATCGTCTTAGAAAATGGCAACTTGGATGAAGTGTAAAGCATCTAAAGAAAGGAGATAATCGTTTCGAAGTAATCGATGCATCTTATTTTTAACATTGACACTGTATCAAACAATGTTTACAAGTTCTAAATTTCTCTAATTTTATGCAAAAAGTCGACCTAACAATTCAGGTGTGTATGTGTCGAAATATGGTTTCTGTATTACTTATAGTTAAGTATAGCACTATATTACTTAATTTAAAATTTAATTTATTTTTAGTAGTTCGATAAATCTAACAACACAAGAGGTATGGATCTATACATCGAAGCACAATTCTCCTAAAATGTATAAATCTGTACAGCATTATATCGAACGACATGTTTATATGAAAACATTTCTTTCAAACGCAATCGACATTTCAAAGTATTTCATACTTAAGTTGGTATTACAATCGTCATTGTCCTCAGTTATAAAAAGGACCTCTTTCAGCCTCCCTGATTGCCATTTGTTCATTTTCATTCAGACCTCTTCGAACTTATCGCCATGTCTTTTCTTCAATTTGCCGAATAACTATTTTATTCCTTCCGCAAATCAATGTCCATTCATTTATTGTCTCTTGATTCAAGAAAACAAGCATAAGATAATTAGATTTTATAAAATTAAAGTAATAAAGATGACAGTCATAAACCCTCACTCGCTCACGCGCGCGTTTGTATAAGCCTATGCATAATTAATGTATTTCTACATCTTTCATGCTCGTATATTTATTTTTCTGCCTGCCATAAATGTACGACGTTCTCAGTCTGATGGTGATATAAACTTACGTTGTATGTTAATTAAGGAAGTTTAATTTTTTTAATTTCGTTTAATAATTGTAGATGGGCGACCTTCACTTCGCAAGGCCTCTGCCTACAAGCGTTCTAATATAATATATAACTGCCCAACAGAATAACAACTGGTTAAACAAATACCATATACAATTGGTTAATAGAGATTTGACTCCGTGATCGTAATGTTCGAGTGAATCAATATCTTACATGCCTTAGATCGCGCTGCAGTATGTTTACGTAAAATTATTGATCTAAAACTGCCGGAATTTGGTAAACAAGTAGACACTGTTTTTTTAAACCACTGTACAAGGACTTTCTAAGAGAAAACGAGAGACTAAACAAATAGAACACTGAAGATGGAGAAAACTGAATCCCAGCTAAGTTGGGAGTGAGGCTGTCAAATTTCATTTATGGCAAGAAAAGGACAAAAAACCGGGACTAATTAGTTATTTACTTTTTTCTCAATTAGATCGCCCAGTTTCCCGTCGGTGACAGAACTTTCACCAAAAGCAAATGTAAAATCCTGTCTAAAAAGGAAAACCTGCTTCTAGTAGGATGTGTTTAATTTTAAGTCCCTTGATAATGCTGTTTAACTGCACACGTAAATAATCATAATGTCAAAACTAAGTACGAACCTAGTGCCTCCGAGCCTAAGTCACGCCCATTACATCAGACTTTCGGAGGCGGTGGTTGTGAGTTTCACACTTTTACAAAGCCCTTTATCGGGGAAATGTATTTAAAATCAAACAGTTCCCTATCTGATCAGAAGTAAAGTTTGTCCCACTATACGCCATGTAGGCGTTTGGGGTGAGAGGAGGTATAGCTCCTCTCTTTCTTGACCTCGGCACTAGATGGGGGTGAGTGGTCAGCATCACGCCCCGGACGGCTTTACCCCCGGGAAAGGACCCCGGTACCCATTGTAGAGGAGGCTGGGTGGGCCCCAGAGCCGGTCTGGACGCAGAGGCTAGAGGAAAACGGCACTAGATGGGGGTGAGTGGTCAGCATCACGCCCCGGACGGCTTTACCCCCGGGAAAGGACCCCGGTACCCATTGTAGAGGAGGCTGGGTGGGCCCCAGAGCCGGTCTGGACGCAGAGGCTAGAGTAAAACTCCTCTGCCCCTGTCGGGGATCGAACCCCGGCCGTCCAGCCCGTAGCTAGTCACTGTACTGACTGAGCTATCCCGGATCATGATGAAAGCCTGTAAACCGAAAAATTATATTAAACGTACTACGATCTTGGTTAAAAAAAATCATGCTATTCAGATTAAAAATCCCCCATTTTGTCTTATCACATGGTATTTGTCTAATCAGTTGTTAACTGTTGGCCACTTATATAATTTTATATCAGATAAATTCTTGACAATGTCTGGACCTAAACAAGAGTTTGTTGTAAATTGTATTATCGAGGAGTTTCTTTAACTGCACTTTTCACCACACAGAATAATATTACGGTGATAAAACCAAGGAGAATGCAAGAACCTTATCTCTTAAGATTTCAACCTAAGCTACATCAAAATCACTGTCAGCAATTTACGTCAAGAAAGAATAATATGCAAAGAAAAAAGCAAAATTCAGCCCGCGGACTACAGGTTGTGTATCATTCTTACATTCTTAAAGACAGCATAACCTAATATGCTGAAGACAAAGGCAACAGGTCCCTCCGGAATAACAACCCAGAAGTCTACATAAAGTCTGTGTCAACAACTTTGCCACTTCCATCTGGCTAGGAAAGCTGTGAAAATAATTACCTTATTTAACGACGCTATTTTAACAGAAGGTATTAAGTCTACACAGCGCGGAATGATAGAAGATGATAATAGGCGATGACTAGGTCTGAATATGGCAAGAGCTGATCGTGGCTTGTTTCATGAGAAATAGGGAAACCACGAGAATTCTTAGTCAGGACGGGCTCAGATCCGAATATAGTAACTCCTGCAGAGTGTTGCCGCCACACCAACCTGCGAGTATGCGGTATACAGGAAAGAAAGTAAATTCGGAAACAGGTTCCACCGTTTTCATCGCGAAGGATTTGTGAAAGTAATAAATGAATTAGTTTGTCTCCAGGTTGTTTACGTTTAAATATACGATTAAGAATATATTGACAAAAGTTCAAATACGGTTTTAGACATTAGCTGCAAATACAAGCCATTTACTAAAACGAACAACGATATTTCTACATCACAAGCGGACAATTAAGGAACTACGGAGAAAGGAAAGTACTGATATCCACTGTGGGATATGAAAGCGAGGGAAAGTAGTTAAAAGTACTCTTCCACTCATTGAGAAACGAGCCAAGATCAAGAGGAAACAACCTCTTCCTTCTGATGGAACAAAGGTTTCTTACCTAACTTGTCATTATATTAGCATAATTCTAGTAATATCTTGTCTGTGCTTCTGCTTTTCTAACGAATTTTGAATCAACTATCAGATTTTGTAGAGACGTTCTTGAAAGGACTAAACAAAATAGTAAAACTCAAGAGAATCTTTGTCCCGGAGAACAGTCAAATCAGAAACATCCCGAAAATTATAGAAAGCTATTCTCATTCAGTCAATTTCCTTATAAGTATATAACATTAAGTAAAATGTACTTTCCAGGTTATGCTACTGGTTCTGGCAGTGTCAGCGCTGGGCTGGGAAAACCTGCCCGCAATCCCAGCGGGTCGTCGCGCAGAGTACTACCTGTTGGAAGACGACGGCGCCTACAGGTTCGGGTACGACACGGGGGAAGGCCAAAGCGCGGTAGTAAGTGCCGACCAGAGCAATCAGGTGCAGGGCCAGTACTCCTACGTGGACAACGGAGGGAAGAGGGTCAGAGTCGCATACACGGCCGGTGACTCCGGGTTCCTGCCCCGGCAGGGAGGGGGACAGACGGTGGCTGGTAGAGCGGGGTTCGCAGGCAAGAACTTCCAGCAAATTCCATTAGACGTATCTTCGGTCACCATGTCATGGTGATGGACGTAGCCTAAGCAATACAAAATATAAAGTTTAATAGGTGACTAAATGTAATTAAAGCATCTTCGGAGATCAGATGTATCAACGCACAATGTCATCATAAGTTATAAAGACAATTTCCGAAATATCGGAACTATATTCACTGAAGGCCTAATAGCCAGAGACGGACATGTGACAGGCACGTAATGGTTTCAGTACCTCAGATTATATAGCATCGAATGATAGGAAGAGCTGTGCACAGTGGGTTGAAGAATAAGTGGAAGGAGAATTCAAATACTGATTTACGTTTCTACGATCTCGGTATTTGCTTTGGCGGACTGAGAAATGGGAAAAACAATTAAGAATCTCGGGCAGGATATTCGAGTCAAACTGAAAATCTTATAAATATGGTTCTTTTGTAGCTTAATGGTAAGTTCTGATCAATTCAGAGAACGTCATTAAACAGAACACGCAACATGTTCCTTCTACAGGTTCCGGGAACAATGTAGCAAGTTTCAAGACGCCCGTCACGAGTGGTGGCTTTGCCTCCGACGGTGGCCAGGGTGACGACAACTACGACGCCAATGCAGATGCCTCCTACTCCTTCTCCATCGACACTGACAACTACAAACGTACTGAGTCCTCCGACGTTAAAGGAAACATCCGTGGTCAGTACTCCTACAGCAGCCAGGTTGGTGGGAGCCACGGTTTGAGCTACATCGCAGGCGAAGGCACCGGCTTCGTCGTTACCGGCAGCGACAGTGGTGCAGGAACCGGTGCTGTCTCTGCCACAACATATGCTCCTCTCGCATCGTCATCCTACTCTGGAGGGAAAGCTGCTGATACCACAAGTAAACTTAACAACGACGGGTCTTACTCGTTCTTCTTCAACACGAATGATCAATCCCGGGAAGAATCAGCCGATTCCCAGAACAACGTGAGAGGCAGTTACTCGTTCAAAGCAAAGGACGACGGGCAGACTCGACGTGTAGACTATACAGCAGGTTCAGCAACCGGCTTTGTCGCCACAGGAAAGCACCTTCCGGTCCCTTTGGTGCCGGCAAGTACAGCGTCATTGGGATATTCGTCTCGCGGCCAGTCAAGTCTTCAGTCTTTTGGCCAAACAGGCCCTTCGTCTTATTCGTCTGCCCCCGGTAGCAGTGAGGCACTAGGCGGCATTGGTTCTGACGGTTCGTATTCATTTTCATATAATACTGGCGACAGTTCCAGGCAGGAATCTGCTGATACCCAAAACAACGTACGCGGAAGTTTCTCTTTTAAGGCCAAGGATGATGGACAAACACGAAAGGTTGACTATGAAGCAGGCGCGGCTACAGGATTTATAGCTAAGGGTTCACACCTTCCAGTTGCACCCGATCCGCTATCATCTTCAGCTGGAAGCTTCACGGAAGGCTTCAGTTCACAGTCTTCAGTTGCTAGCCCTTACACTGGCTCCTCATCAAGTTCCGAAGGAGAAGAAGCACCATCTGGTGATGCGTCTTATTCATTCTCTTATAATACAGGCGACCAATCTAGACAAGAAATTTCTGATGCACAAGGTAATGTCAAAGGTCAATTCTCATTCGTAGCAAAGGATGGAATCCAAAGGAAAGTGGACTACACTGCAGGAGTTGGAAAAGGATTCATAGCTGAAGTTCTTCCTTCAGGCGCACCAACGCCATTAGGTCCTTTCTCCAAGACGCCAGTAACATCCTACTCATCAGAAGCTGGAAGTCGAACACCAGTTGGACTTCAGAACGATGGCTCTTACTCTTTCTCATACAACGCTGGTGACCACAGTCGCCAAGAATCAGCTGATGCTCAGAATAATGTTCAAGGAACCTACTCCTTTACGGCTAAGAATGACGGTCAGACCAGGCGCGTAGACTACGAGGCAGGTGCTGCAACTGGCTTCATAGCTAAAGGAGCTCACCTGCCTGTGGCTCCATCTCCTTCTGGAATCCTAAGTGGTTACTCCTCTTCCCCCTCACAGTCCTCTGCCAGCTCTTACTCCGCCAGTGTCGATGCTCCCGTTTCCTCTACAGGAACACAAAGTGACGGGTCCTACTCCTTCTCCTATAAGACCGCAGATCAAAGTCGCCAAGAATCAGGTGACGCTCAAAACAACGTGCATGGCAGCTTCGCGTTGAAAACAAAGGATGATGGTCAAACACGCCGTGTGGACTACGAAGCGGGAGCAGCTACTGGTTTCGTTGCTAAGGGCGCACACATTTCAGCGAGTCCATTAGCACCTTTCTCAGCGCCAGATGCTACAAGACTAGTTTTGTCATATAACCAACCATTAGCTTCAAGCCCATACTCCGGTTCTGGCATTGCGGCGATACCAGAGTCTTCTGACGGCTCGTATTCCTTCTCGTTCAACGCTGGAGATCATTCTCGTGAAGAATCATCAGACGCTCAGGGCAATACACGAGGAAGATATTCGTTTACCAGTAAAGATGATGGTAAAACACGGGAAGTAGTTTATGAAGCCGGTGCTGGGAAAGGATTCATTGCGAAAGGGGCTCATATACCAGCATCAGGCTCCATTGATTCAGCAACTGGTGCCTTTGGTTACCAGGCATCATCAACACAAGGTCTCACTGGTTCAAGAAGCAGTGCTATTGGTTATCAGGTGTCGCCAGTTTTCCAAGGAATCGCAGTAGATAGGTCCCAAGACGGCCAGAGCAGTGGAGACGCATCTTATTCCTACGAGTACGAGACCGACAGCAGTAGGAAACAAGAGAGCTCAGACCCACAGGGAAATGTTGTGGGAAGCTTCTCCTACTTAGGAGGCGATGGCGTTAGCAGGAGGGTCCATTACACGTCGAGGGATAATGAGGGCTTTGTAGTTTCAGGTGAACACGTTCCAGAACCTGTGAGTGCTGGCAGAACTGGAGCAGAGTCAGGATTTGGTGCATCCAACGTTCAGACTGCAAGTCCCAGATCCTCACACATCAAATCACAGGATGTGAGCACGGCCAGTTTTAATCTTCAAAAATACTTGCCTCCGCAGAGTCCAAGAAAGTTTGGTTACATCTTCGATACAAAAGTCTGAGGTTGCAACTTTGTCACTGCTGCTGAGATAAATGTTAAACGTGCCAATATACCTTGTGTTCAACGACGGAATATTTTAATATCACTACAGAGATTTTACAATTTCAAATGTAAATGTTGTTAGTTGTAATTATAAGGTACTGATTATCCAAATTACTTCGTGGGAGGAGTAACATTATCTTACGTAGTGAAAGTTAAACAACCAAAATAATGCTATGATTGCGTGTACGGAAGAACAACAGCACAGACAATTACATGTCATGGAAAAGTATTATTACAAAAAGGAGTAAATTGAACTTGCATGAAGCTCGTAATTCAACGGAAATATCACTGCCTAATTTCACTGCCACAAGTAAATTACTTTCAATCTCGATATCCAACCAACTGCCAAATGAACAGCTGTTCTCGTATGATGCATCTATTCGAAATCGATCTGCATATTAAACTACAACGCTCGCGTCTAAAAATGCAATAGAACTAATGATAAAATTAGCATATGGTTTATTTTAATTTAGGGTATTCTGATTAAAAGACATTGACATGCTGTCTATAAATTTTAAACAAGATTAAAATAAAAATTTTCTTGGATATTATCCATCGTCTAGTAAATATAAAACGTAAAACGACGTTTCGGAGATGGGACTCAATGTCCGTCTTCAGGTTCCTACACAGTTGGGCCAACTAGATAGAGCTGATCCCTAGTCCCATCTCCGAAACGTCGTTTTACGTTTTATATTTACTAGACGATGGATAATATCCAAGAAAATTTTTATTCAATTGACTCTTCACCATCGTCAAGAAGTTTTAGATTTGATATAAGATTAAAATATTTTCAGCGCCACTAGTTATTTACGTGAACATCAACACGCACGTTAAAGCCTCTCAGAACGAACTGCGACTTTCATGATTACCTGGTACGCCCATGAGTATGAATTAAAACAAATTCTGAAGAGAGAGTAATAAGTGATTCAAAACTTCATTTGTGAATGAATGACTCCACTGTACTGTAGTTAGTGCAAGTTCATCCATCTCAGTTATTATATCCGAAGATAACTTGTACTCTTTCTACTTCTGCTCTATAATTCCACTTAATCCCGGTTCGCAACAAATGTTCACTATACGCCAGCAGGATCGACCAAATTAGCTTGACGTTCCTGCTCACGAATTTCCAGGTAAATTGAACTGGCATATGCTACATGACACAGGCAATTACAAATGGTATTACGAATAAGGCTGTTGTATAGACATTTCGGTTTCTTTTTCGGGCATAAATACAATTTTCTTTTAATTTAAGGTCAGTTAAGAAAAAGAATTTATCTAGAGAAGAAGCCAACGAGAGATAAACCACTCACAATCTACCTTTTAGTATATTTACAATTTCAAATTATTGTTTATATGTTCCCCTTTCTTGCCTCAGTCATTCTTCATAGGCTGTATTTCCAAGTTCGTAAGCCCTGAAACTATGGTCCCTTTTTCAACCGTATATGATTATTAATACAGACAATTTTCTACACTAACGTAATTGTTTGTATAATTTTCCTTTTCAGTATTATGTTACTTATGTTTCGTCTTACGGGTTAAAATTAAAGAAGCGTCTTTTCACTTACTTGGAAAACTATACATCCTTTTTCATAAATATGTTTTTTCCTTTCTATACAACACCGTGGAGTAAAATTTAATAGCTGACCCAGTGACGTATAAGGGTCCAATGAAGTGTAGTATAAAGAGTATTGCAGCGAAAATGATGGATTTTGATTTATCTGTCTAAAAAAAAGTTTAAACTGAAGATCTAACACTCCTTACTAACAAAGATTGTGACACACCAATGTGTGACATCCTTATAATTCATGCAATGTAAAAAAATGATAAAAAAATTAGTACTCTAAGTAAGAGTGCAAGTAATAACCACATTTTTATTGGGCAATTAATCTGTGATCATGTATGAAACAGAATTATTGTTTTGTTATTGAAATATTAATGTCATTAAATATTTTGTTTTATTAAACAGACTGTTATTATTTTGACGATCGGTCCCCTCTGTTCCTTGATGTAAAGACATAAATATCTCGTTACACAAAGTATCTCATTAGGAGAATTATTTTCTGAACGTACCTATTATGCAACCCATCCCATCGTCCTTCTTATGAGCACAGACCACTCCTGCTTTAAACTCTGTGTTTCATAAACTAAGAGCCACCTATTTCAATTTTAAGGCTTTTGTAAATTATAAACGGGAATGGAAACAAACGAGAATAATTATACTCATTCTCTTTCGGTTGGGCAACTATCTAATGTCACAGTTCTACTATTCATCTAATATGCGATAATATCACAAAAGAGTACAATGAGCTAGTGTAAAGTATTGTAGGAAGGATATACAAACTATGACAGGGAGAGAGTGAGCAAAGACGCGAGAGGATTATTCATGGTAGAAAGATAATGGAGAAGGTTTTATAGCAAGAGAATCTGTGCTGCTAGAAACATCAGTGGATGAGGAAAATGATTATGATGAAGGGTGCAAATGAATGCAAGAACAGAAGTTGGTGATAAAACACCTATTTTATAATTTTATATGTTTTGCTACAAAAACGACACATCCCATGCATTCATCATTTACTTAGTCGTAGCCAGGGTCATCAATATCACTCAGACAAATGACTGGAATTATGAGAGAATAAAAGGAAAGGACAGAAGATTGGGGTACTATAGGATTCAATAAAAAACCTTTTTAATAAACCTTCTCAGGCTTAACGAGAGGATAGGAATAAGTGGCATAGGGGTAAAAACTAGCACCATAACTGATGGGTACAGCGGCATCATGAGTGTAGCCGAAAGCAGGAGAAGGCTGAACATAGCCAACATTCTTAAGAGGTGAAGCAGCAACAACGGTGGTCGCAGGTTGGACATAGCTCCTAACCTCAAAGTTCTTAAGTGGAGAAACATAAGTGGGCTGCACATAGCGATTGAGCTCGATATTCTTGATTGGCTCAGCTGACAGGTAAGTGGCAGGAGAAAGAACAGTGGATTTCATCTGGATGGGAGACACAGGAAATATATGCTTGTATTCATCCAGTGGGGCCACAGGGAGGACATGTTTGTAATCAGTGGATTTTACCTCCACAGGGGCAGCATAGGCAGTGGCAGGGACGACTTGTTTCATCTTGTCGCTCTTAATCTCATATGGATAGACAGCTGCAAGATCGCCCAAAGCATAACCCTGATTCTGGAGAATGCTATATGAGAAGCTATCTCCCACACGATCAGACTTGACCACAGAAGTTTCCACTGGTAGCACAGCAGCAGCATTGGCTGCAGCGACAAGGCACAGAATGGTAGCGATCTGTAACAGCATGCCAGTTCTTTGGTAACTAACTGCAGAATTTACTAACTTCAAAATACAATTTGTATCTTATATGCGTCATGTTTGTGTTTGATTAAATATATTTATTTTGTACAGTCTATACACAAACGTTTGAAGTTTATTGGTGTTGTAAAAATTATATAATATTAAAACATTTTATTGTGTAAAATATTATATT
>NW_019060211.1:395258-410730 GCF_000696155.1 Zootermopsis nevadensis
CTAAAAAATATAATGTAAAATCGTATTTACGATTAAGAGCGCTAATATAATATTTTACACAACAAAATGTTTTAATATTATATAATTTTTACAACACCAATAAACTTCAAACGTTTGTGTATAGACTGTACAAAATAAATATATTCAAAATACAAGAAATTCCTTCAGCAGTGATCTGTGAATCCATGCCAGGTATTTAGTAACAAACTCCATGTTACACAGTCTACATGGAACAATCAAAAGTTGTTCAGCTAGTGAAGAAATTAATTGCTTTTATGGAAACAAAATATTCATCATCATGTTCAAAAAGTCCATTATTTTTAAACCAACTACATCTAGTCCACATTTTTAAATATTACATATCTAGATGTGCCATTTTAACATCATTCTTCCATCTACCACTAATTCTCATAGTTAAAACCTTCGAACAATTTTTTTCAGACGAAAATATTGAATGCACTTCTCTTTATCTCCCTGAAAAGTGTTTGTCCTATCCATCACATTAATCTTTATTTCATCATCACAACAATATTACAGAGAGGCATATGCAAATGGGAGGATAAAATATTAATGGAACTTAGAAAAATGGGGTCTAGGGTTTGGACCGGATTAAATTATGGGACTTTTGTAAAAATGGTACAGGCAACTCTCGGTTTACGAACGAGTTCCGTTCCAAGACGTTGTTCGTTATACGTTTCTGCTCGTTATGTGTATCTTGCATTCCTGAGCTATTACGATACGTATACGTTAGCACCCATTTTAAAGCATTAAAACCGTGTACTAAACAACGAATGGTCTATATAATAAATTTTATTATAATGTATGTATGCGTTATGTTTTATCAGTACCAGCACTACTATTACGCTGTGGACCCATGATCGCTTAAATTTTTAAAAATATATTTTAAAGTCACCAAATGCAGAACTACAATTGACCGTCTATGATAACCTAGGCAAAGGGGGAATCACCTATTTCTTTCCCGCGAGAAAATATTCTGGCATGTAGAACGTCTTTTACTGGCTAGATTAGTTTTAATATCCAAGAACGGTTCATTATAAATATCAAGTAGTAATTTTCTGATAATTATTGTAATAGATACATTTTTAAAAGTCTATTTATTTAAATGTTGCAATTATGTTCGCTATACCTTTTAATTTCGTTTTATAAGGAACTCCATCTATTGGCGAATTTAAGAAATTTTGAATGAATTGTGACGTTCGTTATAGCGAATGTTCGTAAATTGAGCGTTCGTAAACCGAGAGTTGCCTGTACTTGTAATTTTTTGGTGACATAAAATTTTGTATTTTTTATCAGCTGTCTAACTATGGAATTTTGAAAACTGGCCCTACATGGCAGAATTAGATAGATACAATATTTTCTATCTAATTCAAGTCATCATGTCAATGTCAATACACAGTTTATTACCTATTCAGTGAGTGATTGGGAAGACAGAGACGACTACTCACAGAGTCCATAACAAATGACTAAATGTTTTCTGTATTCTATGTGACATATCGTCGTGGTACAAATACATTACTATTAATGCAAAACTCATCTGTGATGTTTTTAGACTGTTAATGTAACAACTGAAAAGAAATTCTATTCAGTTGTTACCGGTTACAATAACTTTGAAGAAGAAAATATTTTCTCAAATCCTTGAATCACAGAACCAGTAGGCGTGTTAGAAGCTTATTTAAATGATATTAAAAATGGGTAGGTGCTACCATCCTCCAAGGAAACACACTCAATTTCTATAACAGTCAATTAATCACGAAAATTATCATTGCTCTTTGTGAGGACAAATCAAAATCCAAAAATGTCCTGTGGATGAGATACCCACTTACTGAATAGTATAATGGATTTTGCATGACATCACTACCGTGATCATATTATTTTTCTAATTAAGGTCAAAAACAGTGGTTGGAGAAACTGATCTTTCATTATCCCGCTTTCTTTATTTAGAGAAGTTTCATTAACCGCACAAATTCCCAGTGCCAGGGTAAAATGATATAAGTTCAAAAATTACAATAGAAGTATGATTGATACTTCATATTACCTTCAATTTCAAAAAACTTTCACTTCAACCTCATGACTAGGTGTAAATTGTACAATCATATCAATATAAATTTTTGGAAATATAGAAAAACGTAATTGTAAGAATTGCCCAAAACTGCTGATCCTTTGGTGAACTCTTACGACTTGTACACCTTCACCCCAGTACCGGTCAAAATATACACCATGCTACACATTTTATTTTTGGATAATTTTAATATCATACATAAACTGAAAATAAGTGAAATATTTAATACAAGATTAGAATAAGAGTTTACTTCGAACAGTTTCCAAATATGTTCTTCGCAATTTTGCCTACTGCAAGAATCATTATGTTAATTTATTGCAGAAAAATGTCTGTTGTTGCTAAATTTAAATAAGCTACACATACAACTACATAGTTCATTGTTCCTTGTACTTTTAAACACATACTGCACCATTCTGAAAAAATACATTAAATAAAAATTGTAGATGTTAAAGAAATTTAGACTATATTGTATATCAGCGTAGTAAAACTGGCGGCCCGGGAAAGTACTTATTAATTTGTTACCAATTAGTATAAACCCGTATTTTTCGAAGTTGATATTCCGTCACTGGTAAAAGAACATTCTCTTCAGTGCTCTCACTAAAGACATTGACTTTAAAAGCATAAGATGCACCTTCTACTGGTACAAATTGTTACTATATCAGATGCAAACTGTTAAGATAGCGGAGTTAAAATAATTTGTATAAGTTTACCAGGCAAAAATTGTGAGAGACACAAGCTGTTGCAGGAGCAAATTTGAAATAATATACAACTCTATAGTAATTTGTGCACATTTAAATAACATTTATATTTCAGCATATGCAATGATAATTTGTCATTTCTCAATAAGTATTATCAAAGACAACGACAATGAGAAAATAGTGACAGTAGGGGTTTCTTGGCCCTTGGGTCCAACAGGAAAATTATTCTGGACCACCCTGTTGTATATTATTGTACGTATTAATGTTATCGAAAATAAACTAAAGTACAAACAGTGAAATGTCGTAATGTTTTCGGTAGAGGTAAAAGAGAATCGTAACTTACCACCTTCATGATGAATAGTCTATAGCTGTGACTGACGAAATCGGTAAGTGTTCGATTGCCCAGAAGAAGGTCTGCTGATGCTGTACAAAGACACAAGTAAACTCCTCAGCTTTTATACTTTTCCAAAGAATCCTCCCCTAAAAATATCACTCCCTCTCCCTAAGCCCTCTTGTAAAAAAAAAAGAGCAGACACCACCCTACATTTAGCAAGATGACCACGCCTGCTTCTACGGACCCTTGACTAGGTTACCAGAACAAACATGGCAGAGAACTTTTCTGCCTGCTTGAAGGTAGACAATAATTTAAACGTTTAATGTTAAAGACATCTGAGTTTGGAACGGTTAGGGGCAGAGGGGAAGGACGCTTGATGGTCCCATATATTGTCTGTCTTCAGCTTCAAGGTCATGGCAGTTGTGGTGTTCTTCTTCGATTGGTGCGTCTTCTGAAGTGGACGCCTCAGCAACAACAGCAGAAAGAGAATATAGTACCGGTTTGAAAACAAAAAGAAACTATAATTTTGATGGCATCGGTTATCTCTTGGCAATAACAACAGTCGCCATTTTAATTTCTTAAGTATGGGCACGTGATTTTGAACATACAAGTTGTGCCATTTAGCTAATTTGTTTTCAGTTTAAACAGACAAGTATCTGCTCTCTTTTCAGCATAAAATTCTGTCTACAATACTATATTTGTAACCAGAATCTCCTTTCAGAAGGTACACAGTAACATGGCATTATTGTTATTTGTGCTTAATTAACGACGCTGTCAGTAGCTTAGACTATACATCTGTGGATGATTAATGAATTGGAAGGTACATGGAAGGAAGTTTTCATGGCATAGAGGGTAATGAAAAAACACTTAAATCCTCAGTTAGTGTTGCCGGTCTCCGGGCTCAGATTTGAACCCGGGACCTCCTTAATACAAAACAGAAGAACGGCTCACTCACTCATAATATTCGGTCCATAGTGATATATCGTTACCAAAACATTTATTTATAAATATAAAAAGAGGTGTAGTGTAACTGTGGTAGCGCTCACATGTGAATTTCAACCCTAATTTTCTGCATTTTAAAGATTTATTTTGTCACAAAATTTAAAGTACCACGCTGGTAGATCTGAGTTTCAACATCTATCCTTCTTAAATTTTTACACAAGAGAGGACGAGGTTCATGGTGAAGTTCTTTTAATATAATATTCTATAAGTGATCATCAACATCACCATCATTTAAAACGTATACTTATGTCAAACGGAGTTTTACTGATCTTTATCGTGAAATCAGAAAATTCATGAATAAAATGGGAACAGCCCTAATTTCAAAAGCTCATATAGGATAACAATATAAATCAAGAATGGATGGATCATACTTGAGAAAACGACGGCTCCATGAAGATTATAAAAAAAAGTTTTTTATATATGAGATAAATTCAAGGTGAAACACGGTGCCAATAACTTCGGAGCACTGATCCAAAGACAACCTTGAGACTCCGCTATGCATAGAACTCGAGCGATTAAACTAGTGAGCTCAAGTCATTTCCATAGACGCTTATAAAACTGAAACAACGCTAGTGGAAGATGTTCACGTGATTTCCACAAACCGGCCTCCCTCCACGTCCCTCCCTTCTCTTTGACTCCACCTCTCCAATTATCGATTACTTCATGTCTGAACTGTGGTATAAACAGCTAATCAAGAAACTCTTTCATTAGCTTTTTTCTTTCTTTCTTTCTTTCTTTCTTTCTTTCTTTCCCTCCTTCCTTTTTTCTTCCTGTCTATCTGTCCATCCACCAATCTTTCTTTCCTTTGTGTCTTTGTGTGTATGTTTGTTTCTTTCAAAATTTCGGATGTATTATTCTGAAAACCATCAGAAGACATTGAATTTAAATGTGAGAAACTTTGTACCATTTGGGCCAGTTGTTCATGATCTTCTGATGCAGAAACGCTGGGGAAAAAAGGATATTTTTAAATCAATATAACCAGGGAAGTTATGAGAAGAATTCATTTTCAGTCAATTATTGAGTTTACACGGAAAAATTTGTTAAACGGGAAAGGAGAGACGTTTTGGCCGTCAGGATCCACGACTTCCAACCATGGCACGACCAAAATTTTCAACACGCTAATTATAATTTTGTCATCCTTAACAAGAATTACACGACGTAATCAAAACCAAGGTTAAATACATGCCTCGTTTAGAAATAATCCAACGATACTTCTTTCGTTTTTCTGAAGAAAAGACAATCTGTCTGGTTCGCCGTACTCTATAGGCAACTTCTTTGACATGTCT
Organism: Zootermopsis nevadensis; assembly: GCF_000696155.1. The sequence goes on from NW_019060211.1 coordinate 400,659, forward strand.
GTGAAGCGCGTTGTTTCATCAATCTGAGAAAGGCGAACGGCGAAGTATGAACTTTTTGGATGAGTACAGCAGACAAACGAGGTCATCCAATTTGGTCACTGGGCAGGGAGCCAACGTCCCCTCAGAAGGGGGGGGGGAGTTACGAAATGTTACGCATGTGTGGACTTTCCAAATAACACGCTTTTCAAGTAAGACAATTCCACGGTGTTTGTTAGTTAACATTAATTTTCACGTTTGTACCATTTTTTCTCATCCTTTTTCGTCTCGCATTCTCCCAGTTTTGTTTACTTAAACAGAGTGCAGACGTGTGTTTCAATGGAGTACGAAAAAGTTGTTGGTTTGATCCTCATTTATTGCAGACACACATGTCATGTGCAAAGACAATGAACAGCACACATGGTGATAACCGTCTTCTGTGTTGTGACGCCGTGTGGTCTTGTAGGCTGATACCGTCATTTCGGATGACGTATTTCCTTTTCACCTTGAAGATGGAGGCGATACGCTCCTCCAAAAATTCGATAACAAGACTTCACAAGATCACAATTCAAAAGACCACCATCGACATTTTCAACACCGTTAAAACCTCAGTCTCAGTTTAAATAAAAAATTATGCAGTGTAACTAGAAAATTACTTTTCTCGTATTGAGACGTTAATGCCTTAAATTATTTTAAATAATGTTTCAAATACAAGTTTTCGACCTGTTATATTGCAGAAGATAACAGGACTATTCATGTGAATTTTAAAATCAGAAATTGCAATGAAAACCAAGACAGAATATTTATGATATCCGTAAAAAAAGCATGTAATCACATGACGCTCGGTTGATTTCACTACATTACGAAGCTGGTGATTTGAACGTCCGCATTTTGAAGGAAATGCAGCTGTACATAAGATTACAGATGAAAAAACAAGGATTTCTATGTAGGTTACTTAAGATAAATGCGGGCAAACTACGGCTTCGAAAATTACCCGCTGAACAACAACCAGAGTTTATGATACCCTATTACTAAAATATTCATTTTGTACTTCTGTACACTATTACGTTTAGTTAATGCAAATATTAAACCGTTTTTGAACAAATGAATTTTATCGCGATATTCTCACGACCGCTGGTATTTGAAAATTAAAAAAAAAAACAGTCCCCTTAAAAATAAATTATTGTCCGCTTCGCGTGTCAGGACGCACGTGGGAGCAGCCGCTGCCTTGTTTGTAGTAGCACACTCACCCCAGAGCAGGTTCCGTGTTGTACACTCCCAGAAGGTGTGCAACTGCTGTTTCAATGCCAAGAGGTACTGTATAGCCTATAACCAGTTAAAAATAAGGTCCGATAAGTTTATTGTGGGACGTTTATATTGTTCTTCTTCTTTTAATTAACAACACAATTTTCAGGTTTAATTTGACTAAACGGGACAAATTTATATCGATTATACACCTGAAGATGGTTCATTGAAAACCGAAACATGTCGTGAAAATGATGATGCTCTAATTGTAAATCGAACATTTCGATAGAAAGAGCATCATTTTAATATATATTTTAATATATTTTAAATATTTTAAATATTAAATGTTAATTATAGTAATAATATTTTAATATTTAATAAAATATTTTATTGTGATTAGACGGTTAAAATAAACAATTATAATCATCATAATATGACGCAGCAATATCACCTCATAAACGGGACAATAAAATAATTTCCAAATGTGTCCTGTGCCTCGTAAATCAGAAGAAAAGAAAAGAAAAGAAAAGACCGACTGTCTCTCCGTGCACACTTGGATCGCGTACCTCCGGCCCACCATTACGCCTACTTCTTCGGCGACAAGTCTTATAAAACAGACAGGACGTGGAGAAAACATGTTTGGAAGTTTCGTCCTACGCAGTCTTACCACGAGGCCACTGATTTAGTGTCCTGTTAAGAGTCAATATATCGTTTCTACATCTATAGTTACATAGTGAAGAGAATTAAAGAAGCAGATTTGTGGTATTCGATATTTGTCAAGGCGTGGATATTTCTTGCTTTCCTCCCACGACCTTTTACTGTTCTGTACATACTAAATCTTTAACAAGGGCGAGGTGGAGGGGAGGAATTTACTGTAAAGCAAGATCAAGTTTGAGGTTGGACAAATCGAATCTCAACATGGAGGCTGATCTGTTCCATTGTACATGTCTTGAGCACAAGGCTGACCGGCGAGACGGCACGGACCTGGTCTCCGTTGTCACCACCGGGTGTTTCTCAACCGTCTACACGCTTTCATACAGAAACGACATACTGAGTAAGTGAGAATCTTACGGTCCATTGCATAATAATTCTTGGATATTAGCGGAGCTTGATCAACCACAAAGGTTATGTAGCGTCGAAAGGTACGATGATGTGTGAATTAAAAATGTGGAAGGGAGTGGTCGCGGTTTATTTTTGAAAACATTATCACAGTATTCGCCTGGAAGGACTGTGTAAAACTGCGAAACACCTCAATTAGGGAATCCGACCTCCGGTCCAAGGTTCGAAGACGGGGCCTACAGAATAAACAACAGGCTCAACAACACGGTGAAAGAGATTGCCTCTTCCTGCATGGTATGGACAGGCCGAGCGGATGGAATGGGTGAAAACCATGGGCAAAAATAGTATGGCATTATGAATTAACAAGGCGAAAATTAAAAGAATGTTGGGGAAAAAATGGGAGGCTGCTACAGGAGCAAAGTTAAGTAAATATTATATCAAATCTAAAACTTCTTGACGATGGTGAAGAGTCAATTGAATAAAAATTTCCTTGGATATTATCCATCGTCTAGTAAATATAAAACGTAAAAAAACGACGTTTCGGAGATGGGACTCTATCTCCGTCTTCAGGTTTCTACACAGTTGGGCCCACTAGATAGAGCTGGTCCGGAGATAGTGATTCGTAAATATTAATTTGTTAGTAATTAGATAACTCCATGTCACAAAAAAACGTTTCTCGTAATTTTATCTACTCCTTCCATGCAAATGTTGCAAAAATAACTAAACGATGGAACACACTACTTTCATATCCTTCCAAATTCATTAACTTGTTCACAAACGTTTTTCCATTCGATGCCACGTGCCTTGAGCAGTTCAGTATGCATCATTAAATATACTAAAAATGAAACACGGCATTAACTACTGGATACGACTGTACACGTTTTTCAAAAGCCCATCGCTCGAGGCTAGGAGAGACTATGGTAATACAAAAATGAAAACAAAAGAGTGTTTGCAGCGGCTACGTTAACGGTTGTAGCGTAGAGACATGATTGGTTGCGGAATTATTTAAAAAGCAGACCTGAGAAAAACAACTAGGCCTGTCCTATTGTTGGGGGATAACGTATTCAACATGGCGTCTGGAATTCAAGAGCATAAATCTTCAGAAGACGCAAATAAACGATCTTGAACCTCAACAACTTTTATCCAGTCATCATAGTTATTTGTATGTAGGCCAAAATCTTTCGAAACTTAAAGGAAGATCAAATGATATTTGGCATATTGACCGTTCAAATTAATTCAGTGAAGGGAATAAAAATTGGACACGTATTTGCAGTAACGTCTCGTAATTATCATGTAGGCCTGACCGCAAATATTCTTAACGATTATATCGATATTACAGGAAACTAATAGACATACAAATGAATTTAAAAGAAGAGAGATGTGAGAAGTAAATCTTATTATAAACCCAAAAATAACCTTTTATTATACTTCGATTAAGGATAAACCTTAAATAAGACGTTTCAGTATAAGATAAATGTTTTACTAAATGTACTTGATGAATGTTTAAAAATTCGCTGGATTTGTTGAAAACAAATAAATTTACTTTCACAATTTGTTCTCATTGGTCAGCTCAGATTCCATCCACTGGTGAACCTGTCAGTTCTGTTACTCTGCACACACTGTACAGATTAAAGGCTCCAGACTACAAACCTGTTCTAAACCTTGATTTGGCCGGGATTCAAGGTTATACTATCTATGGACTGGTCACTCCTTTACGAAAAAAATGTAATATTTGGTACAGTCACCTGTACGTTGATTTGCTGTTTCTTCCATACAAATAAATGCAATGACACATTTATTAAAAAGATATAAAATCATCTGAAGGAATGTTACATTCTATAAAGTTACGAGACACTCAATAAAGAACCATATTCTTGTAGATTATTGGAACCAATTCTGATACTAACACTCCGATCTTTTATTAAAGAAATAAAGTGTAACAAAAAGATGACTACCTTTTGGAATTTTTTGCAGCGTAGTGTGATAGGAACTAACCGGCATTTCATAGGTTTTACTGCCATACAATATGGATGGCCCCGAATCGCTGATAATCCTCGGTTTAATTTATTCTGGTACGCAAATTCCAGTTAAAATCGTAGAGTTTGTGTGCGTGCATATGTGTAATGCCACAATATTATATTTTACAACTAGCGACATTTTTATTTATTTATTTATTTTAGCTAATAAATAGTTCGGATTGTACATCACTACAATTTTTTGCAGAGCTGCGTTACGTACGTCGACTACGTTTACATTTCTCTTTGTTATAGGTGTATTTTGGCAAAACATTTGCGACCCACTTATGCTTTACCTTTACCTTGAATCAGAACATTCTTAATACCACTTTGACATTAAATTAACATTTTTCGCGCTACGCACGAGCGATCTCACTTCAAAACACCGATCCTTCGAGCCTGGTTTATTTAGTGCAATGGTATTCAAACTTTTTTTGTTCGCGTACCCCCAGATATAATTTCTCTTCAAATTTGTACCCCCAGAGTTGTTGGTGTATAATTCAAGTTATACATAGTATATAATCTACATTTAAAATAAATTAAATAAATTACATTACTGATTATTCAGTGTTTATCATAAAATAATATTTTTTTTAAAATTTCACGTACCCCTTAAGATGTCTTCGCGTACCCCCGAGGGTACGCCTACCCCAGGTTGAATACCACTTATCTCATCGCCTCCACTATTAAGCTATTCCTGGATTTTAAACAATAAATCTTGCACTTTACTATCGAAATTTTCTAACAGAAGAAGGTTTTTGCAAAAAGAAAAAAGAAAGAAAAAGAAAAAGAAAGGGTTGAAAGTAGTCCGATAAGCCCTGATATATAACAAACAATGTAAATCTATTTTATTCCATATCAGTGTTGCCATCTACCAGCTACTCAATAAACCGTCAATAACAGACCACGCATTTATAAAACATTCCATCGTCAATACATTCTTCTTGCCTTGAATTCCCGCCAACTTCTTTTACACTTACAAGTGACCGACCATCTGTGCCACTGCAATATATTATAAAAAAATACATGAATTTGTCATATAAGGAGGTAGGTATAGGAATAAGAATAAGAACTGAAGCTGTTTTCATGGCCTTGAAATTCTTTTCTCTTCGTTCTTAGGTATTTAGCTTCAATAGCAATATAAATGTGGTTGAACTGACAAATAAGAGTAAGAAACTTGTATCTAACGATAAGAGTTAAAAGCTGTGAGGTCTGCGAAGAAAAGAAGACGACCCTCTATTACAAGAGCTTCAGAGAAACAGTTTAGTTGTAGTTTCTAACCATATGAAAGAAGTGTATTATCTGAAGTCGCTTATAGTTACAGTTTGATTGCATCAACCAACAAGAACGTGTTTCTCATTTCTACTCCAAAGACATTTTACTTCTCAAACAGATGGAAACAATGAAGTATTTACAACTGGTAAGTAATCTATAATTTCATAAGATAGTGTAATTGCGTCATATTGTAAATATTATATCAATTGTTTATTTTAATCCGTCTGATCACAATATAATTTTTATTTAAAATTTCTTATAATTAAGATAATAAAATATCATTCATGTTCCATATCGATTGATCGATCGATCAATCGATCAATCGATATGGAACATGAATGATATTTTATTATCTTAATTATAAGAAATGTTCCATATCGATTGATCGATCGATCAATCGATCAATCGATATGGAACATGAATGATATTTTATTATCTTAATTATAAGAAATGTTCCATATCGATTGATCGATCGATCAATCGATCAATCGATATGGAACATGAATGATATTTTATTATCTTAATTATAAGAAATTTTAAATAAAAATTATATTGTGATCAGACGGATTAAAATAAATAATTAATCTATAATTTGTTTAATATTAACTAACACTTGCTTGTACCGTCGTATATGCCTCACTAATACGTGATGTATGAAACAGCTATTATTTTGGTAATTACACATTCTGTAAAGAGTATCCTGAAAAACAAAACGACAGCAAATTACACATCACAGTTACAACGTATGGCCGCCTACATAAGAAAAAGAAATGCGAGGGATTACATATCCTGTTATAAAAGCATTAGGACTGACGATATCTTTAACATGTGTTCATATTCTACGTGAAGTGATAGTTGTAAATGATAATAAAAATAACAGCAATGACAATAATAATCAAGTATCTGTATTATTTACCACGCGTCAAAATATGTTTGATATAAATGACAAGTGTGTGTGAACTGTCAGACCTGATTAAATGAGATATGTAAATACGCGATTTCGAAATTGCATCTTTAACTTCCACGTTTACTTATTACAATTTGCACCACATAAGTTTATACAACCGTTAGGCTCCTTAGAACCCAATAAAATGAATAGGTAAATTCAGGCAATTCGAATAAATATTATGTAGGCCTACAAATCTCTTTAGCCTCGATTATACAAATATCTAATGTGTAGACTCACTATATAAAGTAATAAAAAAACCTCAGAAAAAGGTAATTCCGTTCGCATTTCAAGGCAATGAATATTTTTTAAAATTATGTTGTATTGTTGTGGAGTGTACAGTCTTACCCTGATTAAATTAAACCAAGTATAAGTGCATGAAAACAAAATGTAGTGAAACGCACTTTAACCTAAGAGAAATTAAATAAGTGAGAAATTAGGATATTAGTCTAAGCAACGATAAAATCGGTGGTCAAAACAGGTCGTACAATATTGAAAAGGAAGAAATGCATGAGAATTTTTGTGGGGAAAACTCTTGAAAACTGGAACTTGGAATATCGGGAAGGAGATGAGAGGATATCATTAATATGTATGTTAAGGGAAACAGGTTGTGAGGGTGGGATGTGGATGAAACTGGCTCAGGGTCGCGTTCATGTTCGATGACATCTTTAGAATTGGCGTTGTTAAATTCCCGGGTTCTATTTTTAACATTGTTGGTGTAAGTTTAATTACGTATTTTGCCGAGTATAGTAGATAGTGTCGGTTTCTGACTCCAGATGTCACGCCATTTACTCCAGATGAGTCCATGTGAGGTTTATGGCTGACAACGTGGTGCATTTTTATGTTTCTATCCGATTATTTTCGCCATTTATTATTCCATCAAATCTCAATATTAATCTACCATCACCTCGTCACAACAGGCTGGTACAATCGGCCTATTTGAAGCCGTAATACCACAGGACTCACTCTCACCCACTCCCGCCCTTTATTTGAATCTGACTTTTGTTTCCGCGCAGGTGTCGACTTTTCTGACGGTCAGTGTTTACGGAGCACCGCCAGTGTTCGTGGTGCAGCCGTTGCTGATTGGCAACGACGCTCAACTGGAAGCTCTTCGGGGTGATGTAGGGTTAGTGCTGTCTCCCATTGGAGGACACGTGCTCGTAGTGGCTTCTTCAGCATCCACTGCGGAACACCAGTGGAAGGAAGAAGCATCTGAGCAATACGACGAGGGCACTGAGGAAAACCAAGACTGGAAGGAAGAAACCGAAAACGAAGAACAAAGTAAGGAAGAACCTGAAAGTAAGGCATATTATGAAAATGGAGATTATTCTGATAGGAAAAAATCAGAAGAAAACGATTATTACAGTGAAAAATCTTATGAAGAATCTACTACAAAAAATCAAGAGTTAGAAGAATCAAATGATTACACTGAGGAAAATGAAGCTGAATCAGAGAACTATGGGAAGGCAGAGGAATATGAAAGTAAGCCTGATTATGGTTCAGGCGAAAATAAAGATGGCGAAGAGAATTCGACTGAAGACTCTTATGACAAAAACGAAGAGCCAACAAATGAATCAGAAAGTAGAGAAGGGAAATCAGCAGGTGGTGAAGGCAATGTGGAAAACAGTGAATCAGGAAATTATTATGAGAAATCCCTAAATTATCAGAAAGAAAATGGAGAAAATCAGAACTCAGTTCCTGATACTGAATCAAAAAGGCAAACTGTAGAAGTAATCAGTGATCAGAAGATTGTTCAAAGTGCAGACAATGATGAAATCGCTTCAGTTAATGAAACACGTAAGAAAGATGACAAATCAATCAATCCAATTTATCAAGCAAAACCTATTCACGTGCTTGAAGACATTGTGGTGGGATCCATAAACAAGTCAAAGCTGGAAGATTCCCAAAATCAGGACGCTACAAATACGAAAGGTTCTCAGGATGAAAGCGACGCCAAAGACTCATCTGCGGTCCTGACGTCGAGCCCACCTCCGAAGGAAACAGAAGAAGTGCAGCTCTCGCCAGTGGTGTATCATGTCAGTCCAAAATTGCTTCAAATCGCGCCTGTTCAAGTTATGGGACTGTAACGGAAATCATAGACAAGTGATCCTCTTTGGGTGAAACAAGGGTACATTTTATTTCGAGAATCTGCTTACATTATTGACAAATCGTGTGCCAAAAAATTATAGTATTAAAATGCCATTAGTAAGTATGTATATCAATATTAATCGGAAAAAAATATTGTGCTCTATCAATAAGAATCAGAAGGGACAGATCGCCAGATATATTACTGATAAACTCTAACATCTGTAATTACTAATTTCCATTTATAATATAAAAACAGAATGTGTCAGAGGTTAGTACACCAAATGAAATTATGGAAATGAAAGAGGAGATATGGCTGGGATGAGATAGGGGCCCGGGAATTGGAAAGGTGCAAAGGGGAACTGGAAAATTGTTGTGTCGTGCCTTCTGCGTGGAGGCCAGAATGAGATTAAACACATTAACATAAGTTTGACAAATTCTGACGGGAGAGCAAATTTAAAATTCGGGAAATATTACAAACAAGCAATAATTTCCCTAAGATCACTAATTATAACAACAAATGCATTCTCAAATGCGTAAGATAAAACCTGTTCAAAGGAATTAGAGAAGAAAGACGTGCATGTAATCTATAAATAAATCTAACAGGAAAAAGTAAAGAAGAGGATGGACTGCAGAAGAGTGGAGTGTATCAAACCTGTTCAGCAGAAATTAAGGTCTCTTACGTGCTGTACTAAGAGCAGGGCCGGTCCAGCAACAACCACAAACAACGCGGATGCCACAATTTCGTAATGAACTACACAATTCAGTAAACTCAGAACTAAACTCTGACACATCGCTTGGCTCTTCACATGCTCGTATTAGCTGCAGAGGTATTATATTTTTTTGCAATTTTAAAGTAACATAATTTTACGAAGATTTCTGTCTTCTGGGTTGTTGCGCCGAATTGCGATGAATCGCCCTGAAGACGGAGGCAGTATGCCCTCCGAAACGTTGGTAAACATCTACCATACTACGAGGCGCAACAACCCAGAAGACAGAAATCTTCTATCGCCCTGATGACGGAGGCAGTATGACCTCCGAAACGTTGGTAAACATCTACTTTACTACACGGCGCAACAACTCAGAAGACAGAAATCTTCATACTACCGCTGTGAAAACCTCAAATCATACATATAATTTTACTTTATCGCGCTGCAATTGGAAAGCTTAATCGTCAACAGAAGATCGTCCACATTTTTATCACCGACAATGTCACACTCCAATGACTTACAAAGAGAAAGGTCTCAAAACGATGTATCTCGTTCATACTAAGTAAAGTGTTAAAACAGAGTGAGAATACTTGTAGTGTTAAAACTAATATTTTCTCACGGTCAAGACAATCTGTTACTTTCAGGCTGCAGTTTTAAAATTCTGTTTGCAAAGAGTATGATGTTGCAGGACATTATGAGCAATCTATGTAATTAAAATTTAATAAAATATATAATCATGGTTACGATGACGAAAGCGGTTT
>NW_019060211.1:410770-421453 GCF_000696155.1 Zootermopsis nevadensis
AAATATCATGACATCAGAACTCCGTACACTACCCTCACGAATTCCTGTCAAATTTGACATCACTCCTATAAATAAACACATCCTGACGCACCTGCAAGAGAACGGAGAGACTGCAAGTTTAGTTTTCATACGAAACGAGTTTGGAAGATCAAGATTCTTGTAAGGTAATTGTAAAATTCTACAGAAATAAACTGACTTTATTAATGTTGATGCACAGCATTCTTTACTTTGCATGCTACAAATTGAAGTCTAATTGGCTTAAGCCAGCATTTCTGAAATAAAGAGAAATGTGCGGTGATTAAGGGGTCTTTGGCAGTACATAAAGATAAAACGATGGTACGAAAATTTTACACTGTTATAAAAATCGTTAGGAACAAGAATGTCGTAATTACTGTTGTTGACTTATTAATTACAGAAAAATAGTCTGGATGTATTACAGAGCAATATCACGTACCAATTCCGTGTAACCAACTAACAAACCAACTAAAATTTGTAAGTTATTCCTTAAAACTTCGATACTCAGCTGGCCAAAAAATTACCTCCTGTTTGGGACCCAAAGAAAGGATCACTGTGGTTACAAAGGTCTTAAACTACGCTAGCTGAATTCAGCCCATATCTTATTATTGCAAGTCCACTTTAATAATATCCTCCCATCTAAACGTACGTCTTTCGAATAGTCTTGTCCTTTGAGGCTTTATGGCTGAAATCCCTGACTTTATCATCTCAACAATGTTGGGACGAAAAGTATAAATCATGAAGTTTAATGACGTGTATTTTTTACAACCTACGTTAATTATCAATATATTGTCCGCACTTTTTTCTGAGACATCTCCATCAATTGTTTTCTGCTTATTATCAGACATCAAGTTCCATGCCATTTAAGAATATATTAGCCTATATTTCGCCGTTGCCCGGGGAAAGAGCGTAAGTGTTAAAATACCTCGAAACGAAAATAAATTTTCAGAAACCACTCAAAATTTAGTTGTTGTTTTTTCAAAGTTTATACACAATTTGAATAATAATATTTAATATGATTACAGAATTGATAAATAAAGATGAGACCGAGGTAATACGTTTGCTAAGGTGTATAGACATTTTTAAATCCATGCCCTAAATCAGTAATAATATTTTGTTCTTAAATTACGGACTTACACACTTTTATTATATTTCCGGTTAATTACAGTTTCGTGTATTTCATGTTCATGATTTTAAATAAGGCACGGAAATGCATAACATAAGACTAATTTTACGTACACATGGACGGAAGAAGACAGAAGATCGGCTCTACACAAGAAATATGAACTGAGGAGAAACTCGCCCAAAATAAAATACATATTTTTTTCTAATTTGTAATGTATCACAACTTCCAATTTTGAATTGCAAAACCATAAACCCGTTTTTATGTTTCTCGTTCAACCTGTTAAGTGTCAGGATGTTCTAACCTGCCCAATGAACGCTACCAACACAGCAGAAAAAACATACTAAGAAACAAAAGAAAAGCATGGTAAAAACGGTCGGACAGCGGCCAGCATCTTGAAGAAGCAACGTCCTCCAAGTACACGATCAAGGTTGTTTTAAGGTTAGTGAACGCTTTCAGAAAAGTGCAAAATAACTCTGAGCATAAAGAGTGACAAACCCAGAATCTACGATCTGACTAAGGATTTGTTATTTCAAAATACATTCTGAAACAGAGGAGGTCAAACGGCCCAATGTGTGACGGCTGGAGAAGAAGCTACAATTCTTACAGTGGGGTACGAATATAAATAGGGGTAAATGGGGGGACAGATGTTTAAACACGATTTGGAGATCCAGCAGCATGTCCGTTGAAGATGGCTGTCTTCTGGGTTGTTGCGCCGTGAAGTCTGGTAGAAGTTTACCGACGCTACAGAGATCCTTGCTGCCTCCATCATCAGGGCGACCATCGACTTGATGATGGAGGCAGCAAGGACCTCTGAAAAGTCGACAAACTTCTACCAGAGTACAGAGCTCAACAATTCAGAAGACAGCCATCTTCAGACTCACCGCCGTGAAAACCTCAAATCCTACAGCACGTCATTTTATTTTGAGGGGGGCGGGGACATGTGCGCTTAGAAAAACTTGACTGCGGCTGGGTTTATGAATTTCGTACACAAGTCGAAATTTAAAGAGGATCCAGAAAAAAGATATGCTTAATTACTGAAACATATGTACACGAAACTGAAATTCTAGTTGCATAGTCTGTTGTAAACGCGTAGTTGTTTTATAATATCTAATATTTAATTTTTAAGCGGAGGTCGGAAGTCAGTTGCAGTAAGATGAATTTACGTTGGCAAATAGTCTGAGTTATAAATCCAGAATATAAACATTGTATGAAAGGAAGATATGGACATCGTCCATAGAAGAAGTGTGGCATATCATTTCAAGTGATTCAGTGGTCACGAATTGTCGGCTCATACACCAAACGAATCGTGTCTCAGAGTAGTGATGGGTGGGCAAGAAACGAAAGTTGGACGTGATGCAAACATAGAGTTCATATTTGGGTTTACGCAAGATCATTTGTATTTTTTCCCATGGGATGTCTTAGTTCTCCATAAGAAACACAAATTCGTTACCGGGGATCTACGATCAAAGTTACTTTGGATAACTTAATGTTTATGTTTATCGGTCAGTTACAATCCCCCTTGAACAATTTCAATGATTAGATAGGTCGTACTCATGTAAATTAAGCATATTATTTTTTATTTATACAATATTTTATAAATTAAATTTGTACGAGTTTTAAATGGTTAGTTTAAATTTTCAAAATATGGGACAACAGGTTTAGACAATCAAGGCAGAAGAAACCCGTTTCAAGGCGACGTATTTCATTTGTAGCGTGGAAAAGTTTAAATGAAAATTCTATTGAACTTCATGAAATTTCTCACAAGACACCCATCGTACAAAAATTGTACACATCGTTTGGTGTTTCGGAAAACCAGTGACAGAAACGTGTACTGCCATGGCTTCCTATCAACTTAAAATATACTTTTCTAGGTAAAATGCATATGGAGGTTCCTTTAAATTTTACTACAGCGTAGCAATAGTTAAAATTAATCTTTATAAAAGCAGGTTATGATCATGCGAATTTTAGACGCCCTAGAAAGCATACAACTCTAATTACAGGCGCTTTTGCTATACGCGTTTTCTATCAGTTTGCAGGAACACATGCACCGCGTAAAACAAAAGTCACGTGGAGATTTCTATCCCACAATACAACACGGTAGGCGAAGAAATCGTTGCCAACGGATGTGTAACATAGCCATATTTCCCTTGTTGCTGCGTTCCATTTAAATGTTAAGACGGCTTACTCAGTGATGTCGAGCACTCTGTGTCATCAATACTGATGAGGTGAAAGCGATACGTACTAACGCAGATATTAGGCAACATCCGTCATATAACTGACTAGCAGAGTTATTACTGACGGAAACATACCGGAAGCATGATTCGAAATACTTAAAAGTTCGTAAACTAGTTAAGATGGATCAAACTAGCGGTCAAGTGTTTAGCACTGAGGCCTCATATTCGGGAAGTATCTGTGGACTTTAGGAAGGCACAGGACTCAGTTAGAATAGAGGTACTGTGTGGCATTTTGATTGAGTTTGGAACACTAAAGAAATTTGTTAGGTTAATTAAGATGTGTATGGTAGAGTTCGTATAGATAATCTTCTGTCGGATCCTTTCCCAGTGCACAATGGCCTCAAAGAGGGGGATGCTTTATCCCCAATACTTTTTAATTTTGGTCTAGAACATGTCATCATGAAAGTCAGAGGGAATCAGGAAGGGCTCGAATTGAATGGTCTGTACCAGGTACTTGCATATGCTGATTATGTCAGTTTGCTAGGGAATGTTGTGGGTACCATAACCTAGAATGCAGAAACTCTCCAACAGGTTAGCAAATAATTAGGCCTAGAAGTAAATGTAGACAAAACAAAATTACATGAGCGTGTTTCGAGATCAACATAATCAACAATGACAGAACATAATTATAAGTTACTAACTAACTAACTAGATGGCTTACCGAACCCGACGGTTCATCACCGAATTAACCAAAGCCCTCTACCGGACCCTGTCCTGGGCCAACAAAATCCAGTCTCCTTCAACTCCTATCTCCCATAGATCCCGCTTGATTAAGTGGGCGTAATAGATTACAAGTGTGTGAAAGCAAGTTGCTCAGGAGAATATTTGGATCTAGGAGGGATGAAATAAGTTGGTAATTTATAATATTGCATAACGAGGAGCTGTGTGAATTGAACTGTCACCTAGCATAGAGAGGATAGTGAAATCTAGGAGGCTGGGCTCGACATGTAGCACGCATGAGGGGAAGGCAAGGGGTGCATACAGGATTTTGGTGGATAATCCTGGAAAACGACCACTGGGCAGACCAAGAAGGATATGGGAGGATAACATCAAGTTGGATCTTAGGGGGGTGGGCTGTGAGGATGGCAAATGGATGGAGTTGGTTCAGGATCGTGTCCGGTGGCGGTCTTTGGTGTTGTCGGTGTTGAACCTGCGGATTCTGCTACCAGGGAGTTAGTTAGTTAGCATTTTGCCTTCTATGTTTCATCCCAACATCAAAATGAGCATTTAAAAGAGACACCTCTAATCTTAAGGTGTTAACAACCTGTCTCTCAGAAATGTAGGATGTACAACTACAAAACTAAACACGCAAACACGCCACATATACAGTGATTACACTTCCGCGTGGAGATTACTGAAGTTTTTATAATTCACCTTCTATTAAAATTAAAATATACTGTATTTTGTGAGGCTATAGCTTATACAGCTTACACGTAAATCCGGCACAAGGATACATAAATCATCTCGCGTGTGTTCCGTTAACACTGAACTTCATAATTATAAACGTATTTTGAAACTGAAGCTGTGTATTACCTTAATCCGACCGGACTCCTGATTTGGCCAAGGTGTTGCAGAGAAACACCGTGTCTGCGTTTTACATGAAGGCGTGGAGGTGAATAACCTATCAGTTTGTTGGCAGTGTCAAGGTTCGTCACAAATGTATGAGAGCGAGAGAGACAAATGTTCACATACATCATTAAGATGAAGCAAGACACAAAATTTGCCACTTCATTTTACAGTCCGAGGAGCGCCGAGAGAGATATGAATAAAGCAAATGTATAGCAAAGAAAGAGAACGTGAACAAAAGAAGAAAACGTAAGGTGAGTGGGGTGTTCAAAGAGAAGAAGATTTGCCCCCTTCCCCCTTGCCATCCTGGTTAGTGTTTCTTTTTTACTTCAAGAGGAAGAGAGAGAACGGGTTTTATAAGGCATTGACTGCTGTACTTGATGCAACATAATAACATCTTCACCAAGGCTTGCTGGATCATCCGCTCGACCCAAGGCTGTTCGTTCACACGTAAGAA
The DNA here is from genome assembly GCF_000696155.1 of Zootermopsis nevadensis. Next base: position 416,169 of record NW_019060211.1, read on the forward strand.
ACAGTCGTCATCGCCGGCATCCAGGAAGACTTGAACGTCTGGCAGTATGGGTTCCTGTACTAAGGTAAGAGACAATGTTCCTATCATATGTTGCTAGCTTTGTTGATGGTACTTGTGTATTAGTATGAGCCGGGATAGCTCAGTCAGTATAGTGACTAGCTACGGGCTGGACGACCGGGGTTCGATCCCCGACGGGGGCAGAGGATTTTTCCTCTAGCCTCTACGTCCAGACCGGCTCTGGGGCCCACCCAGCCTCCTCTACAGTGGGTACCGGGGTCCTTTCCCGGGGGTAAAGCCGGCCGGGGCGTGATGCTGACCACTCACCCCCATCTAGTTCCGAGGTCAAGAAACAGAGGAGCTATACCTCCACTCCCCCCAAACGCCTACATGGCGTATAGTGGGACAAACTTTACTTTACTTACTTGTGTATTAGTAGCACTGTTAGGGGCTGTTATCTCCTTTGTTCATATGATTTCACAACACAGAATAATTACAGTGTTGATTCTTAGTATTCTTAGTTTATCTTAACATTTTATCAACAGCATAGGTTACATATCTCCGAATGAAATAATGATGACATAATATTAACAGTTACTATGTACAACATGCTTTAATATGTAACAACTTTGATTTTTGTGCAGAGTGTATTTCTGGGCTATGTATTATTCTCGGTGTAAGCAGCAATCACTTTCTTAAACAGCATTAATTACTTGATCTTTGTAATGCAAATGCACTGTTTCCTTTGCGATACGAACTTGATTTTTAAACAGACCCTATTATTTGAATGAGCTTCGACTTTAAAGGGTTAATTGCAAAGAATATGGAAGGACGCAATCATAGCATGCTTTTTAAAACAATGTCCCAGCATCCTTTTCTTTTCAAAGAACTGAGAAAACCACAAAAAGTTTCAAGCAGGATAACAGACCTCCGGATCAATATTCGAACCCAGAACCTACCAAATACGAAGCTGGGCTCATGCCCAATAAACCGCTACGATATAAAGGGAAAAGGTTAACGATATAGCGTCGCAAAATATCAGTCACTTAAGAACGTGATCTGACGTTACGATAATCATCAGAGTAAAAATTTAACTTGGAGGTAATTAAACTATTTAAAATCAGATATAAACATTAAATGAGTATTCTTTCATTTAAGTCTGGCTTTTAAAGAAGGGTAGTTTCCCGTCAGACCCAGCATCAAAACTCAGCCAGGAATTCTTTTATAATTACAACTACCTGATCAGTGACACCCGACTAGGATGCCAAAACTTCGCCCAATTCTGACTAGAGGCTAGAAAGTGAAATGACTGGACTCAGCCTAGATTTAACTTTTATTGTGTTACAGACTATAGAACAAACATATCACTTAAGATGAGGATTGGTGTCTTTTGGGTTGTTACGCCGTGTAGTCTGTCCGCTTAACTACAAAATTAATATACGCGTCGTTTGTGAACGATATAACGTCGGTTTGACAAAGCGTACAGCCGGAAAATGGGTGATTGATTTCCCATTACGTTGTTTCAATAAGCTAGCAATCGTTTCAGTCCTCTCGACGTTAAGTTGGGGACGTGCTATGCCTTCCTTCTAGCAAATGTCTCAGATTTTAGGGTGGGGAAATGAGCATTGCTATGACACTGCTGCAGCATACTTGGTTTGTTCAGAGTCGATGAACCTTTCATAAGCTCTACCTCTGAAAGTAATGACAACCATTAGCATAACAAAAGTGTAAAATTCTTGTTCTTACAGCACTGCAGCTGTTCCCACTATATACCTCTATATATGTACTTGACAAATTTATCAACACTTCCCAAGCTCCATACGTGACATATCGTTTAGAAAGATTCGTCTTGTTTGCTCGAAATTCCTTTATTGTACGACAACGATTTATTGTTGTTACTTGTTTGCATATACTACTGGTTACTATGGAAATACATTACAACACTTTCAGACTCAAGCCACCAGAAAAGATGTCGGTTTATTTGGAAAGATTGTTTTCTGACTGACGGAGGTACGGAGGTGACATAATGAACGTTTTCCAAAATTTGTCTAATATCTCTTCTACTCTTCAGTTCTTCGTTTCTGTATAAACGTTTTGTAACATAACATTTTATATTGCTAGATACTTAGCCTCACAGTCGCCTTACCTGAGGCCTGCGACTTGCGTCTGCCGTCCATATTTGAAAACGGTCCCATGAAATCAACGACGATAATTATTATTGTGAATTTCTTGTTTCAACGCGTGTCATTCCCTTCAAGGAAACGTTAATATTACAACCCGCGGGGCGAGGGGCATGTAACGGAATGCACAGAGCAGTACCACAGCATCCCGTAATAATCATAGCAGGCGGTCAGTAGCGGTCACTCACATCTCGTCACTGCTAAAAAGGAAAACCAAGGCTGGTCGCTAAGCAACGGCAAAATAATTTTCGTCAGTTTCCAAACTCCCTGATAAATGTGTCTTCTGTACTCATAACTACACAATAAGAAACTAGGAAACTCAGTCTTTCACTTAAAAAAACAGTTTTCTGAACAACTTTTCCCATGGTCACCTAACTGGTATCACGATAGGACCACGGGTTAACCCATAAAAGACGATAGATAAATGAAAAACTATTTAGACCATATCCGTATCTCAGAGGTTAACATTCGTCACTCAAATTTAGGTAAATTTCTATTAATTTCCCACCTTCTCAGACTTTCTGTAGATCTAATTGCAACCTCAAACAATTAAGAGTTTGACAGAAGAAAAAATATTGGAAAAAAAGCGTGTATTATTTTTATTCACTTTATATAAGATACGCTGAGAATAGGGAAAACTGGAGAGCTCTTTTTGGGCAGAGCAATGGACCTGTCGTAAGACAGAACACTGAATAATAATACTAATATAAGATACGAAAAGTCTCGGAAGAAATTTCACATTGCAACCACTGCCAATATAATATAATTTATAAGTGTGTAGTACGTGATATATCATAGATAGTTTTTAGCATTTTAATAAAGACTATGGATGTAGTGTGGACAGAAAGTCTTAAGATACGATTTGACAGAGTCGGAAAAGCCAAGAATTTCAATAAAACTTCAGTACAAGTGCAGCAGAACTTTAGATCAGCTATGCAGAAAACAGGCGTCATGGCATCCTTAAACACGGAGATCCTTAATCCTGAACAGTAGTTACAACAAAAACTTTGTTAGGTTATTACAAAAACAATATTTATTAGAGGCAGACAATTCACAGAATTAAATGCAACTCCTGTTACCGAAATGATAAATTTAAGAAGGAATATTCAGTCTCATCTGGTATAAAGGCAACTGTTTAATAAGTTAATTGTCGTCTAATGAGATGCTAATTAGATAATAAATTGAGAATATTTACGGATTTTAAATTAAAACGGTAGTTTCGTAGAAAGACGTGCAAGACTTCTGTATTATGCTTTCATTTGACAAACGCTTTGCATTAAACTTGAGATTTAAGTTTGCCTACAGTCAAAACATTAAATACATGATGCATTCTTCCTGCAAATTCAGAGATGAATTCTAAACTCTGTGGTGTTGATGTCAGGTTTTGGCAGCGGGTGTTGCGATGGTGTTGGTGGGAACCTGCGTCCTGGGTCGACCCTCAGATCCTGATGTCACTAATGAACGCCGAGAATCCCGAACAGCCGACGGATTTAAGTAAGTCGAATATCGAACCAGTGCTGGTTTCTGCCTGTCTATTTGCATGCACTAGTAATTCACTAATATAATTAACAAGGAGAAGTGTATTTTGCGTGATGATGGTACAGTTATGAGCCTTCGTTAATGACTGTCTCTTACCAAATTTACTTTGTAATCGATTATCTCCGGCTATGAAGTGATAAAATCGGATGTCCTCTGCAAAGTGACCAGTTTCACGAATTATTAATTTTGTATGAATATATCCGAATAAATAATTTATTTTTACTCAACGACGCTGTCAGTAGCTCAGGCTGTATAGCGTCGAATGAGAGGACAATCAAAGAATCGGAAAGGATACATGTCTCACACTAAATTTTAATACAAATCTTCAAATACACATTTTGAAAGTCACAAAACTGAAAAGTGCAATGTAGGGGTTACTGATTCTATTTCTATCATATTCAAGACTACAGACTGTAAATCTACTGCGAGAGACAGGCTAACCTGATGTTCCTCATTCCATCAGAAAACTGCTGGGATGGTAAGACCTGGCTTAACCCTCTTTACCCTTTGTGTTCCGAAATTCATCTATTTGTATATAGTCTCCACTTTAACCTGGGTGTAAATTCCATTAACGAAACGCCACAAATAATCTGCATTAACAACGAATGAAAGAGAAATATTGTGTTCACTAAGACCGCATATACTCAGAACAGAACAGCTTAGTGGTAAGCCTTTCCCTGAGCGACAAAGCGGGTTCCTAGAATGGAGCAAGACAAAACAGAACACGACAGTCTCTCCTATTACATATTTAATTACTGACCACCTAAAATATAATGGCATTGATAAAAAGTGGAAAGAGCATAGTTAATCTCCGGAAAACCGAGTTCTATCACCTACAGCTTAATGATAGAACGAACTATGATAATATTTAGAAAACAATTTTGCTGGATCCGACAGGTCTCAAAACCGATATGTTTTGCACAGAAGGCTACGTCTATATGTCTCTTTCCTCATAAACCAATCAATGTTTTTTTATTGTAGTCTTCCGATGAAGCCTGCTGCACCTTCACTCGCGGGGTCGCGCGAATTTCAGAGGTGACAGCAACTCTACTGTCACTTTATGCCGGACTCTGTGGTGGTACATCTAACTTTCATTAAAGCGAAATTTGTAGAATATGAAACATCAACATGGCACCCTAAATATACCTGTGTTTATCTTTCTGTTAAATAAAAAAACAAATGAAGCACTTATGCAAAGATATCTGACGACTTATAAGGCCACAATCAACATACAAAAACTTTCTAGTCTCACAAAAGAACATTGCAAAGATGCAAAAATACGACATCAACATGCATAAGCTTTCTTGTCTCGCAAAAGAACATTGCAAAGATGCAAAAATTTTAAGATATGTCAAGTAACTATCAAGTAGTAAGAATTTATACAAATTGAAATAATAAAAACAAATACCAGTAGATCACTAATTTGTGTAAGGAATACAGAAAAATGTATAAAATATAAGTCGATATGCTCTGCGTTTAGATGAATTCAATCAATGAAAAACGCTTAAAACCTCTTTCATGTCTACGTATTTAATTAATTAACATTCCTATAATGAATTTAGGGCAAAA
>NW_019060213.1:0-10808 GCF_000696155.1 Zootermopsis nevadensis
AAGTGTACTTGTTCTGCCAATGAAGAGTCACATTTGGTTTCAAAAAGTAAGAACACAAATGGTTCCTCATTTCAACGGCCTCAGTAGTTGCTCTTCTGCAGCAGGGCTGGAATATAGATTCACAACTGCCTTTGTCATGGCCACCATCATCTTCACCTAGACTCTGCTCGCTAAATAAGCCGTCCTTTAACCTGATGAAGTTATGGAGGACACAGATTACCCGTATTATATTGTCTGTTTTATTAGGTTTCACGCTATAGCCGTTCCAAGAATCAACTGGAGAAGATGTGATAAGACGCAGGCACTTGCTACTTCGGTGTGCGGACTCGAGTCTGAATCACGAATGAAGCAAGACTGCGTCTTTTGTCTCAGGTCTTGATGATTGTCTTGACGCAGGTGGTGTGCGGCCGCCCTTAGGCGTTGCGAAGACAAGCGGCGACATTGTCACAACGGTCCAAATTACCTCTCATGCGTTTTGGTTACATTTCTGGTGTCTTGTCATGGCATCGCGAGAGATATGTCGAAGCTAGGAGTTGGTATTATAGTATCGCGTCCACTGTCATGCGATGACTTGTTTGCGGTAAATTTGGCGCATCTGAGTTATCGCAAAGGTTGGCATAGAGACGCTCAGCGTGGCGAATGCTGGCGTCGATTTCACAACATTGTGACCAATGACATGCACTTAAATGTGTCATTACACCACGCAAGAAATGTGAAGCACTTGAAATAAAAGTTTCGACAAAGTTCGAACATCGACGCTAGGCGTCGCGACGCCGAGCATCACGACACCATATAATGACGCAGAAGATACCGCAGATGTATTTAGACATCACTGAAGACAAAAGTATAAAACCGACGCCCGGCGTCGCGACGCCTATCGTCGCGACCCCATGACAAGACCCAGGAATGTGACTCGACGATTTTGATAACTTTGGTTGCGACTTTAGAAAACCGACGCCTGGCGTCGCGACGCCGAACAATGCGACGCCCTACAATGGCGCCAAAGTTACCGCAGATGAATTTAAATATCATTGCTGACGACACTAGAAAACCGACGCCCAGCGTCGCGACGCCATCCGCCGTCACGCCAGATGAAGCATACCCTCTTGGTATAACGTTGGCATTGATGATAGAAAATCGACGCCGTGCGTAACGACGATCTTGAGGGACGAAATTTTACCCAAGACGCGAACCTATAAACCAACAACCTAACCTAACCTAACCCAACCCAACCTAACTTATCCCAGCCTAACCTAACCTGCCGGAACCATGTCTTATAAGTTACCAGTCTGCTGTTCGCTTCAGTTACATTTTTTGGTCAGCTTCCGTTCTCAAACATCATTTTCAAAGGCACCTCGAGGCTCACGCACGCCGAATATAACGTCTTTCGGCGTGGTCCCGATTATGAAAGTCGCCACTTACGGCATCGGTTTCGTAGCTTCCATAAGCACGCGGAGCGTCGTATGCTGTAAAATTTGCGTCCTACGAAGAGTTCATCCTACGAAGACGTCGCGTCTTCTGTTGGGCTTGCAACCAAACGTTTCGCTACGAGAGCCTCGGAGACGCTAGCTTCAATTTTCTGTCATATGGAGACTAATGTTCGGTATCTGTCGTCGTTTCCAGACGGCCCTATTTTAGGCGACATTGTGGCATCGGTCCAAATTATCTCTCATGCGTTTTGGTTAATGCGGTTGAGTCTGGATGCTCGGCGCATGACACCTGGACGCGTGGACAAATTAACTGAATTCAGAGACTGAGTAATTAATTGATCGACTGACTGGTCATGTCTGTTTTTTTGTAAGTGCATAAATAAAAGTGGTTTAAATCATTTCTTGTCAAATTTCACGAAAAAGAAAAAAAGAGCTCTGTAGGTTAGGGGCTGTGGGGGTAGGATTTGTTATATGACGCCCATTTGTGTAATCGAGGCTGTGAAAACCGAGTCATGACAGTATAATACTTTTAAGTACTCTGAGATTTCACTGCAATGCAGATTACTTCCTGCTCTTTGGTTTCCGTTGGTTGAGTTTAACGTTCTCGTCACTGAATACTTACCCTGAAGATGGAAACTACAGTCTTGATCGAAATGTTGTTACAGCTTCAGCGCGCGACTCGGTTCAACGTCGAAAGCCGACGTTACCTAAGGTAGCTGAAGGTACAAGCGTCTGATAGAGGTCTGAGGCTTGGTCAACTAAGGTTTGAAGCAGACAGCGTATATGTCGTCTCCCACATTTTACCTGATGACGGAGGCAGTATGACCTCTGAAACGTTGGTTAACATCGACCAGACTACACAGCGCAACAACCCAGAAGACAGCAATCTTCATACTCACCGCTGTGAAAACCTCAAATCTTACATAATTAACAGATCATGAAATTTGGTTCGCTTATCTCAGAACAAAAGACTGGATTATATAACATGAATATCATTAGGAGTAGATCTTAAGTATTTTAGATTGAAATATATTTATGGAGCAGAATTAGAAGCCTGTAGCGCAATCAATTAGTCAATAAATTTCCCACATTTTACGTAACCTTAATGTTCATTACTGTGTTCACAAGGGCCCGTCGCCCTGAGCCATGCTCCCATCAAGGGACGGCCATGAAGATAATGATCTAAGTTTCTTTGTTCCTATGCATAAACACCATGACAAGTGTGTATGAAAAGATGAATCAGAACACACACATTCGTAACTAAATACTCGTTACGAAGGGAAAGTTCATTGTCATATACGTCGGTTCTGCAGTCGCCGAGAAATGATTTTGCTCGGGTCCTATACTAGTTCTGAAGTTATATTTCGTTCTGTAAAACCAGTATACAAAAGTATGGTATACTAATTTACCCTACATTGTTCTTTCCTAGAAATACACATACTACGTTTTCCATTTTCGTGTGTAGAACAATTCAAACAGGGGAAGGATAATTAATTTTGTTAAGTTACCCACTCCTGCATGCGAACTGTGACGTTTATGAATCTACCAATGAGTATGAAACAAGTAATTCCATAACTGTGAATTGTCATTTGTTTTCAATATGGAAGCTGTTACAATTAGGCAGGTGTTATGACAGGTATACAAATTCTTTGACTTACTGACAAGATGAGTGCAGGTTGGTGTATTGAACGGGGAAGAGCCGCGAAAAGCTTAATATTTAATGTTCTGTGTTACACATGGGCTTCTAAAGACGAAATGAACAGATTTACACTGTCTGCCATATTCCTGTCTGGTGTAGTATTTGCAGTATCATTTACATTTCTGTCGGAGTATTTCAAGGCACAGTGCTGTGATGTGAAACAGTATTCAATTCCAAGGCCCCAACAGAAAGCATTTTCACCTTTGCCAGATGACAGCCAGCTTCATGTTCCAGATGAAGGAACGTTGGGTTTGGTATTGCGCAAGACTGACATTTCGGAAAAACCGAAGAAGAATTCAGGTAAGGTGTATTACTTAAAATAAAATAATTATCGTGTCCCAGTTTGTCTGTTCAACACAGTATTTCTATCATTTAACATCGACTTCCCTGAGCAAAACTAGTTCTAGGTTATCTTAACCTCAATTTTTGTTATACGTTGCCATAACCTCAGCTTGATCATTGAATAAATGTGGAATGTCGTAGATGAGTGAGTGAAATCTGAATGACTGACACTGAATTAATGGGTATTATAGTTCTAAATTAGTACATCATGTACTAAATGAGGAATAAATTGAAGAAATTAAAATTTCACTTCCAGAACAAAATGGAACAGACTGTGTGTTCAGGATTCAATCATAATGTTATGGTTATTCTTAATGCTTTATATTCATCAGTTCGAATCTTGTATAGGAGACATGCAGTCCTGTTTGACGATGTTCCCAAGTCACCGTACTAAGCTTGCCATTGGTCTCTCTTAATCAGAACAGTTAACATAGTGTCATTACATAAACCAAGAAATTAAATAGCTTTGTGATACTGTGATTATGTATGTCTGTTTCCAGAATTTGAGGTTTTCATACAATTAGATCAAAAGTAAATTTGGGTTTTATTCTAGTTACAAATTTTCAACATAAATAATGCAACAGGTCAGTGTGTTGTGAAGACACACCTAAGAAATGAAACATCACATTCACTGCAGAAAGTAAGAAATTAATGTGCCACATATGGACTGAGGAACAAGATTTTCTTTAATATGGGGCAGGAACTTGGGCTTCTTTACTTTTTGATTATGTGTTTAATATTAATGTTTGTTCATTTACCAGTTTCAGAATCTGAGGCTTTGAGTTCGTTGTATGCAGCTCTGGAGATGGAGAAGGCTGGGAAGCATGACAAGGCATTGAAACTTTTCCAGCATGCTGTAGCTCTCGCTCCTAGACACCCTGACATTCTCAACCATTATGGAGAATTCCTCGAAGAAAGACAAAATGATGTCATTACGGCAGACCAGCTGTACTTTCAAGCCTTGACGTACTCTCCTGATCATTTGGGTGCCCTCAGTAACCGTGGGAGGACAGCACAAATTGTTGAAGAGATGGACAGGAGTAACCTGCACAGGATTGATGATAAACGGGACACACTGTCAAATATTCCAGACTCCAGTTCATCTTTTCGTCGAGCCAAGAAAGAGGCATATTTTCAGGTAATAATAATAATAATAATAATAATAATACATCATTCGAAAGACGCTGTCGTAAAATAAAATTATATAATACATGTAATAGATATTAAAAACAAAATGTATCCCGGAAATAGCTGCTGCCCTATGTACCTTAGGGACAAGGTCTGTCTCGGGTACATTGGAGTACATACCCCATAAAGTGGTGAATAGATGGGATAATAATAATAATAATCCTTGGTGTAACAGCCCTCTGAGAGCCAAAGCCGACTAGCGTGACTGCTGGCCTCACGTCCACATGCCTAATCAGAGGTGAACGATCATCCAACCAGATATAGGGTGACGTGTGGTCAGCACGACGAACCCCCAACTATTGCTAGTTTTCATGACTGGATTACGCTACCCATTGTAGCTCCCCAATTTCTTCACGATGCTGGGTTGGTAAAGGTCCCATACACCGGTCGAAAATCTCATGAGAAATTTCTTACCCCGAGATGCGAACCAGCGTATCACCGGTCCGAAGCATGATGCCTCAGACCGAGCGGCTATGGCGCGGGTACAGTCATGTATATATTTTATTTTATAACTTTATTGTTCTGTTTGCACAAAGGGAATCTGATCAATGCATAAAGGTGAAAACTACTTGAAAGTCTTCATAATTTGTGTCTGAAATCAGAGACCTGAAAATAATTCAGCATTTGCAAGTGTGCGGTTACAGATATCAAGTGAATTAGATTTGTTCGTGTCAGTTCTGTACACCCGTTACATTATATTAACTTAAAATGGAATGACATTAGTTACGAAAACCAGTAAGAATTATTTTGGATATTGATTGTAATTTGTGTCCTTCCAGCACATCTACCATACTGTCGGCATCGAGGGAAACACGATGACGCTGTCTCAGACACGCTCCATCGTGGAGACACAGATGGCTGTTGCAGGCAAGAGCATCATGGAGCATAATGAGATTCTGGGTTTGGATGCTGCCATGAAGTATATAAATGCTACTCTTGTGAACAGGTAATCTGTTACCAGCTGACAAGTTAAATTGACAAGTCTGCTCATATAAATGTTACTAGTGTTTGTGGGATAAGATTTATAGTGAGAAAAATAAAGTAAATTGAGTTGACGCTTCTGTTATGTATTCCTTGCACAAAAATCATACAGTGAGTGCATAATGCAGATGTTGTCTCTGCTTGTTTTACCTTCAGAACTATTTAATTGACTTAGATTGAACTTAGTATTGTTTGTGTACACTGCAAGGTTTTCATCATCGCGTGTCTGTCCGCAGACAGGTATCAGCGGAACTGCACCTTCCAAGCATTTCTATCCTCTCTTCAGATCTGTCAACATTACAAATCTCCTTCCTCTTCCTCTCGTCCCATCGATCATTCCCTCTGTAATTGTTTTCTGTAGGCAGTTCCTTCTCAATATGTGGCCTATCCAGCTAGCTTTCCTCTTTCTTATTGTCTTCAATATATTTCTTTCTTCTTTAACCCTCCTCAGTATCTCTTCGTTCCTGATCTTATCTGTCCATTTTATCCTCTTCATTCTTCGCCACAGCCACATCTCGAAGCTCTCCAAATACTCCTATTCCTTCTTTCTTAACATCCATGTTTCCGCACCATATAAAACAACACTCCATACGAAGCATTTTGCAAATCTTTTCCTTAGTCTTATTCCTCGCCGTTAGAATTTCCTCCACTTTTCCATATGCAGCTTTTCCCTGTGCTATCCTGCTCTTTATCTCTTCTGTACAATTTTCATTCAGTGTTATGGCACTTCCCAGGTATTTTTTTAGATGAGTTTAATTTTTAATTAGGATTTGAGGTTTTCATGGTGTCTTGGCTGTCTTCTGGGTTGTTGTGCCATGTAGTCTAGTGGAAGTTTATCAAATGTCAGTACTCTGCAACTGTTATGCCTTGCTTAATACATTTGATATCTGAACAAGATGTCCCCTGTTGCAGGTTAGGGGCTGTTTCTGTAAAAGACATCTTGGAGATCCACAAGCGAGTGATGGGTTTTGTAGACCCACTGGAGAGCGGAATGTTCCGCCGCACCCAGGTTTATGTCGGTGGGCATATTCCACCTGCCCCACTTGAAATCACAGTCCTTATGGAAGAGTTTGAGAAGTGGCTGAATTCTGAGCGAGTCATGCATCTACATCCAATCAGATATGCAGCCTTGGCACATTACAAGCTTGTGCACATCCATCCTTTCACAGATGGGAATGGACGCACCGCCCGGTTGCTAATGAACACCATACTGATGCAGGCTGGTTTCCCACCTGTTATCATTCTCAAACAGGACAGATTGAAGTATTATGAGTACCTAGAGATTGCGAATGAGGGAGACGTTCGTCCTTTCGTACGGTTTATTGCAGAGTGCACAGAGCGAACGCTTGATCTGTTTCTGTGGGCTACTAAAGAATATATGACAGAGTTTCCAGCATTAGAACAGAAGGAATGGGACAGACGGACTATAATATTAGATGATGGGAGTGGAAACTGGGACGATGAATGAAGGAGAGAACAGCATGAGATTATACTAATGTACAAACCTGTACTTAACAGGGCGTTCATGTTTACTTAGTCTGAGTCTAGTCCGAGGTATGGTGATACGGAAGAAATGCAGTGAAGTTCCTATGGAAGGCCTGAGGTTCTAGTTTCAGTATGGAAGGACTGGTCTGAAAGTAAGAAACTTAAGAGTTTAGTTAGAATTTCTTGCAGTGAATCATGATTGGGTATAATAACAAGATTTTATATTGAACCAAATGTTTGTCCACAACTATTTGCATCTCCTGCCCCCACTGTATCATACCATGAGGTGCATGATTGTCAATGAACTGTGACATCTCTTACGTTTTTGTAGGGTACTTGCTCCTTTGCGTTAGATTTTCAGGTCCCTGGTTTTCCATGCACATTGACTTATGTTTCTATTATTAGTAATGTAGAATATTATAGAGTCTGAATTTTGCAGGTTATGTACGCTACTTATCTGTGGAAATACTAAATTTTGTTTGTTCCTTCCTTTAAAATCAGTGCATAAAATCTTTTTTAAAAGATAAGTTTGGCAGTCCACATGTCACAGAACAGTGTATCAGTAAATTATGTACAAATGTGACTTTTTATTAATATCATGTTACTGTGTGATTACAAAACCTGTGTGTTTAAATTGTGCTTTTTATGTATTTAATTATAGAGAAATCACACTAAATATCACTACGTATGTCAGTGCTTTTGAACAAATTAAAAGTTCATTCTTTCTCATAATAGACTCATATTTAATATTGATCATATGCTAAATTGCCAGGTCTAATTGGAATTTTTACGTGAGGGTCAAATATCCTGCATGGCCCATACTTAAATTGTCATAGACCTGGAACAAGTCAAACTCCTGGAGTAATCTTTGTCCTCTCACTATGATTGCAAGTCAAGCTCAATAATAGGACACTGTGGATTAGTTCATAAACCCACTTCTGATTGAATGTAAGTATTAAGAAATGTGTGTGCTCCATTATGTTTTAATCTGGTCAGGGTAAGTAAGAATCGTTGCTGGTGCTTTGTTTCACTTGTCTCAGATTGGCTGCAAGAAGCAGTCATGTAATGGTGTCTGCAAACTACCAGTGCGGCTGTTTTCGTCCTTGACACCTCCAATTAATGCCCTGAGTTTTCAGTGGTTGAATGTTATGGTCAGGTAGTCATTTCTGAAATGTCTGTATTTTTTTAAATTTATGTCTCAATCTCCTATCAGTATTACGAATGTTTTCAGTGTCTGTTGTAGACTTGCTCTCATATTGACAGGAAATAATTATGTGGTGCATGAATACATTTGTGTTCTTTAGGCACTCTTGGATCTGTATGAAATTTGCATACAGTGTTTATATCTGTATGGGGTCCGCAGTGGCCGTGCGGTCTGAGGCGTGGGCCTTGTGCCTCTCGGTCGCTGGGACTGTGGGTTCGAATCCCACTGAAGCCATGGATGTTTGTCCACGTTTTTCTGTGTTGTGCTGTCCTGTGGGCTGGTAGAGGCCTTGCGACGGGCCGATCCCTCGTCCAAGGAGTCCTACCAAATGTCGATAGATCAAGCCAACGAAAATTTGGGACCCGCAGCGCTCAGGCACTTGAAGAATGGGTCGTTCCCAGTATCCCAGTTTATATTTGTGGTTTGTGAAAGATGCCTGTGGTGCTTAATTAAGCAGCATGCCATGAAGATGTATGAGGAGTGGAGGTTTAACACCACACATTCTTAATCTTGGCTCAGATTAGTGGTGAATTCATGCCCTTTTTATGTATATGAACATATATAAATAGGTCGTGGCTAATTTTCTATAGGACTGGACTTCCAAGTCTAAAATTGGAAGCCAATGAAACAAGAAATAAGTTTGGAAATATATTGTTTTTAATTAATTGTTTTAAATCAGAATTTTTTTTTGCCGAATTTTCATGCTGTGACAGAATGTACCTGTGAATATTCATGTCTTTGACTTCAGTATTATATATATATATATCATTTCCAGTATGTAATACATGTGTTTGGAGCTTTGTGTTCATGATAACACACATTCAGCTGTGTCTTTGGAGTGGATCTATTAAGCCATCAACTTTTCAATTGTTTATACGTAAATATGCACACACTTTAGAACACAACTCTACAAAGTACTGCCCACCACAGTGAAAATTGTAGGTGCAATGGTTACTTAGTAGCCAGAATATCTTTTAACATTGCCTACAAGCAAATTATATTAAGTAGTTTCCTCAGTTGCACCTTGTCCATGGAATTGACTGTTCTAAAGTTATTTTATTCACCACATGTTACAAATATTGAAATTTTAAGTATCTTGAATATCTAATTGTGGCTTCCCTCCTTGTTGTATGCCTTATATTCATAGCTGTATAAATTAATTAGTTTAAGGTTCTCACAGCAACAAATATGCATACAGCTGTTTTCTGGTGTGTAGCGCTATGCAGTCAGGTAGATATTTACTGTTGTTTCAGAGGTTTTAGCTGCCAGTGTTCTACCAGACTGCATGGTGCTACACACCAGAAAACAGCCTTATGCATAGCTGCTACTTCTTTATTCATGTTAATGTAATAAAGATGTGAAGTATTTATTTTGTAATATATTAAGTGTTGTAGAAACTGTGTAACTGATCAGTGATCAAATCCTGATATAATTAATGGAGTCTTCGTTCTTGGCATTAAGATGACTCAAAGCCAAGAACCAAGATTCATAACAGAATATTGTTTGTCTTTTGTTGGTTTGTTGAATTTTTGCTCAGTTATGTGTGTGTGAGGTTAGGTTGACCATTCAATGCATATGACAGTTTTTGTTTGTCATAGAAGTACATGCCTATTGCAGCCTCTGCTTCATGGAATTTAAATGTGACTAATATTTATGTGTGCAGGTGATGTCCATAAATAGAAACTGCATTCAACTTTGTTAGGTGCATTCACATTGTAGTGGAGCACCTGCTAGAATTAAACTGACCATCAATCTGTAGACACAAAACTCAAGAACAACCACATGGATTTTTGTGGACTTTGAAGATACATTCCAGTTTAGTTCAAGGTCAGAGATCATTAATTATAAATTACATAAATGCCTGCATGTGTTTTTTCTGTGTGTGTGGAGAATCCCTAGCTGGGAAATTATCAGCCATTCACAGAGTTCAGATTTCAGTAAATGCGCCAGATTTGTGTTGTGTGTACATTTCCTACCTTTTTTTAATCTGAAGCCGTTGGATTGTTGCACTTTTAGGCAATTTGCAGCATTTTTTGATTTTTCGAAAATTTTGAAAAATTTAAAAATATTTTCAAAATTTTCCCCACATTCGGTCTCTGCCTGACTTGGTCTACACCTGAATACGTCTTTGCCTCACTAGGTCTCTGCTGGACTCAGTCTCTGGCTCACCCCGACTCGGTCTGTGCCTCCCCCGGTCTGTGCTCGGCATGGTGTCTGCCTAACCCGGGCTCTATACGACTCGGTCTCTGCCTAACCATGTCTTTGCAGAGACGGCCCGTCAGAGATCGGGTCGTGCAGAGACAATGTGATTCAGAGTCAAGGTGCGACATAGACTGGTTCCGGAAGAGATCAGTTCTGCCAGGGGTTGGGTGGGTATAATATTGAAAAAAAATTAAGGTTTTTAAAAATTTCTAAAAAATGCTAGAAATTGTCCAGAATACTCACCAAAACTAAAATAAATTTCTCAAAGGGGTACCCC
>NW_019060214.1:4940-51062 GCF_000696155.1 Zootermopsis nevadensis
ATATTTTAATTCCTTATAGTTGTTTCTTTAACTATGTGCAATGAAATGTATGTGTTACAGAGTGTAAAACAAGTGATAATTAGAGTAATGAATTTGAAAATATGTAGGGTGAAGTGGTCATGTGCTATTTTGTGGTACTACTACAGAATATTCCTAGCAGGACTAACAAAAACCATACTAAGTCTCAGTTTAGGTAGCCAGTCTCAGTGACCACATTCAAACCCATCAGCTTACAAATACAAACCAATCTATTCAATCTGAGCATAGCCATTACAGCTGACAGAAGTAGAATGCCATTCATAACTGTGCCTCAAACTAGGAGACTTACCAACTGCAGCCATCATGCCTTTGATGAGCTCTGCTTCTAGGGCTGCCCGGCCACAGTAGTATGCTGCCAGCACCATCTGCTCTGCTGTGAGGCAACCATCCATGTAGCCACAACCCAACTCCCCCACTGAGTGGCCCACAATGCCATCGGGCTCAATTCCCACTGCTCTCATGACATCCACCAGCCCTATCTACAGTAGAAAGACAGGGCTCAAAAATAGTTTGCTTCATAATTTGTAATGCAGACATGCAAAAGTATCATTATTTGTTCAGGTTTTTATTAAAATAAACTATATGGAAACAAAGTGCTTATATATTACGGCAATCACATACATTATAAATTCCTATTGAGCAGGTTTCTATTATTGTCATGGTACAGTGAACTCTTTATGCATTAAATGGTTGCCAAGTAACAATAGTTATGTAAACATAGATTACTTTTGTACTATAAATCAGCTGTGGCTGCCTACCATCTTGATAAGAGATAAAGAAATGGAGAATGATGAACAAAATGATTACCAAATTTAATCAGAGTAAGATGTGTGATTAAGGACTTTTGTACCTTGAAAAATTGACAACTACAGGCAGAAACTTCATTGACAGGTAACACATACACACATCACATACTGGATTGGAAATTTGAAATTTTGTGACTTGACATGTACACCCCATGTAATATTTCACTAAAAATTTTGTTTCTGATTGAAGTTCTTTTTGTCTGATATGAAAATATATTTCATGAAATTATGTTAGTTATTTTCTTGTAGCTTAACAGAGATTATTAGGTGAACACAAAAGAACAGGGGAGAAAACAGTTATGAGATATTTCATAGTACTTTCCATCATTTTCCTGAAAGAGCTAACAAATATCACAAAAATATTTAAACATAAAAATGTTTTGATGTGAAATAAATCAAACGCTATGCTTTCAAATACGTTACAGATATGTAACAAACACATGTCCTGTTTGACTGTCAGGCTTTGGTCTAATTTTAATTTTGCCATTTAGGCAGGATTTTCCTGAAACCAGGTGACTATCATACAACCCAGCTAAGAAGGATAGTGTGCAACTTTTTATTTAATGTATGCTGTGCATGGTAGTAACACACAAAGGCTATAGTTCCCCTTCAGTGGATGTGATGTGTTCCTAGCTCGCAAGCTTTCTTCACCTTTATCAAAGCTCAGCCATCAGGTTTCAGCTGTTATGCTATAAATTAGGATACAGACTTAATATAAAATATATGGGTTGTAGTAGAAAATGAAGTAAAGTTGTCCCACTATACATCATGTAGGCACCTTGGGTGAGAGGAGGTACAGCTCCTACCCATTGGACAGGAGGCTGGGTGGGCCCCAGAGCCGGTCTGGACACAGAGGCTAGAGGAAAAATTCTGTGCCCCATTGGGGAACAAACCATGGTCATCCAGCCCACAGCCAGTCACTATGCTGACTGTTACCCAGTTCATGTAGTTTTTTTATTTGTAGTGTTCTGTCTGACGACAGGTCCATATATTATGAACAGAATCCTTCCAACCTCTTCAGGTTGTCAGGGACCTGCTCATACATATATACATTCTTGGCAGAGATGATCAGAAGTGGTTTGCCATTGCCTTCTTCTGTGTGTGAGTTGAGTAATTTTTGGGATGCCACGGAGAAACCGGGGAAGCCCCCGGAGGAAAACTCCGTGATGCCTAGACCACGGCCTTGCCCAACACAAGTTATAAATTTGAGCACCACCGGGAATTGAACCCGGGACCCCAGGCTTACAAGGCTAGTGTTCTGACCGCTAGACCACCGTGGCGGTTTCATGTAGTAGAAAACAGAAAACAAAATTAAATCTTTTACTCATCCCTGAGTGTAGAGCTCTTGTATTACATTTTATTGAAATATCTGTAGTGGTCTAGATGGTGGATTATGCAGATGGATGGATGGACAGTCTTTATTTATGTGTCCAGTTAGTGCACTAAATGAATATAACACATAGAATAAAGAAGATATCACACTTTTGGATTTTATCTACCAAAACAGATGCAAAATGTCAGGTGACCTTGATTTTCATAAAAAGAAACATGGAGACAGTGATACCTGATATTCATAAATAGGTTTCTGAAAAAGGATTTTAAAATTTCCACCACATTCTTTTGCATATTTCAAAAGTAACATTAAGTACTCGCTTTGTAAAACATACCTGGCAGGCTGCAATACCCACAAAACAATTGAGGATGTTATTAAGGATCCTGGGTTCATCAGATGTAATGATACTGATCACATCAACACCATGAGGTTTGAGAGCTTGCTGGCACTTGTCAATGGCTGATGCAAAAACAGGAAGTTTCAGGAGGGACTTTCCCATACCTGGCCACTGTGAACCTATGCCAGTGAACACAAACCAGACAGGTCGTTTGCTTCCAGGATAATACTGGGGAAAAAAACAATGCTGTGTATGAGGTTATGTTTTTAAAATGTTAGCCAGTATTATAAACACCTCAGTTCTGACTACATGGTCATTCCACCTCAGTTCAACAAATTCCAGAAAAATCAGTAGCACTCAGTATCACATAATTTTATATTAAAATGTGCCCCCTTAGAATTAGTATGAACATTCTAAGATTGTTTTGTGAATTATCTTTGCAGACACTTATTTCCTTATAATAGTGTGTTGTACAGAAACAGTCACTATGTAATCTTTCCCCAGGTTGAGACTGACATAAGTCTAAAACCATCAATTGCATCTACCCTTAAATTGTACACCTGTAAGGGTACTTTTACGGCATATTTGCATTACTGCTATTGGGAGTCAATTTGATGGTGTATTTTAGGTCAAACCTTACCACAAAATGTCATGGTTCCTGTATACTAGCCAAAAATAAAGATTTATGATGTCACATATCTCAGGATGCAAGTATGAAACTCTAAACACATTATCATCTAAAGAAGGAATCTCAAGTGTATTAAAATTGAAGTCAAAGTTTTGCATTTAGTCAGATAAGTGAGTTAAATAAAATGCAATTTCATTATATTGCAAAAAAAATTCCCCTTTTCATATCTCATTTATTCAGGTCTGAGAGCTCACATACACTTCTCATCTATACCAAAAATGTATTGGTATATAGCAAATAATATACTCAACATTCAACATTGCACTTCTACTCAATTCTGAAATAATCCTATCTCGAAATGTACCATGTGAGCGCATCAACCTTGTTTTAAAGAATGCCAAGAAAGTCCTGATCCAGGTAAGAATTCACAAATGGAAATGAACTTTAAATTCAGGGTTTAATAGTTTAGTGGCATGCTGCTGCAACACACAGATATATGGACTGTGTATATGCCGTGACACATGACTGATGAAGGTAAAACATGTATATTATTGCGGATGGCTCTTTCAAATAAAGCTTGACAGATATGCACTGTGCATTCCATGCCAAGTCAATAAATGAATGTGGTATCACAGGCAAAGTAGTATGACCTCTGAAACGTTGGTGGAAATCTACCAGACTACACGGCGCAATAACCCAGAAGACAGCAAACTTCAGACTCACCGCTGTGATAACCTCAATTTCTATGGATTATATTTTTCTAGACATGCTAAATCTTCAATTTCTGGGATTATCATATAGGTTGCTAGGACAGTATATTTGTGAAGCATTGGAGATGTTCATAGCTTTTGTCATCTTGACATGTCAGTTAATACATTTTGTTTGCTTGACCCCTTCCCTGATTAACCTGAGATATGTCAGGATAATGACTTAATTTGTAGGATTTGAGATTTTCATGGCGGTGAGTCTGAAGATGGCTGTCTTCTGAGTTAATTTGTTTTATCTTGGAATAATAGTTATTATAAATGTTTTTCATTCCAACATATATCAGTCATTGAATCGTGGGTATATTCCAAATGTTAAATAAAAAAATGATTTTCTGGGTCATATTTTCAGAAAAAAAGTAATCAGGGAAGGGGTATTCGCTAGCTAAAGTACCCATATTTACTCAAGTATTTCATGCAATTAACTATACTGAATTGATTATAGTCTTCTGGCAAGCTGCCCTGTGTTGCCTCCATCATCAGAAAAATGATCATTTGCTTTTCTGATATTTATGTTTTCACCCAATAAATCAACATCATCAGCATAAACCAGAAGCTGATGTGTCCCATTCACTTGTTTGTATTCTTGGACTTCAATGGCACATTCTAAAGCAAAGTTGAAATGCAATGATGATAAAGCATCTCCTAGTTTCTGACCATTGCAGAAAAAATATTCATGAGACAATTGTTTATCTATATGGAGTTAGGTTCGGTTTATTTGAATATATTTTAATTACCATAACTAGTTACAGTCGTGTACTGAATTAAATGAGAATGTTATGTAAGGATCATTTCTGTAGTACACATTCCTGCCAACAGTCATCAACAGTCAAGCTAACTGCTCCCTGTTTTCTTTTTTAAATTATTTATTTTCAGAGAAGCAAACAGGGATGTCCATGCCAAGATATACTTACATTAACACTCCGCAGCTTTCTACCATCTTGTGTAAGAAGTGTGTACCCACGGTACTTATGGCCAACAATTTCTGTTGACTGAAGATCATGCATCAGGTACACAAATTCTGCATCAACTGGCCTGCTTTCAAACTGCACATGCAAAAATAAAATTAAAAAATTATGCATAAACTACTGACTTTCAACTGGCCACAAAATGATCACATAGCATCATAAATATAAAAACATACTGTACAGAACTCGATGAGATGTACCCTGTACAATATGTTAGAGATAGTTGACTGGCTATTAAAAGAATTGGTATGCCAAGATTGGCAGCACAATAACAACAGAATTATCAATAAACAATTAGCAAAAAAAAAAAAATTAAAAAGCAAGAACCATAAGCTACTGATCAGAGAATAACAGCAGAGTTTATGTGTGTGTGTCATAATTGTCACCACACATCATAACATAGAGATTAATACTCCTGATTTATATTTTGGAAATCCTGGATATGAATGTTGGCCTAAAGACCAGTCAAATTCAGTGATGTCTAAAATTAGTGTCTGCCCTGACTATTGTTATCATTAATTCTTGTTTCTTTTAATGCATTAACATTAACATTAAGATGGACCTTAGGGAGATAGGAATCGAAGGAGTGAATAGGATGCAGCTAGCTCAGGATGGAGGCTGGTGGTGGGCTTCTCTGAACATGGTGATGATCCTTTGGGTACCATAAACAAAATGGGCTATTCTTTGATAAGCCATGTATACAATAGACATTTCAAAAAATATACTTGACTATAGAGTGAGTACCGCCATGGTGGTCTAGTGGTCAGAACACTAGCCTTGTAAGCCTGGGGTCCCGGGTTCAATTCCTGGTGGTGCTCAAATTTATAACTTGTGTTGGGCAAGGCCGTGGTCTAGGCAACACGGAGTTTTCCTCCGTGGCATCCCAACAATTACTCCATTCACACACAGAAGAAGGCAATGGCAAACCACTTCTGATCATCTCTGCCAAGAATGTATATATGTATGAGCAGGTCCCTGACAACCTGAAGAGGATGGAAGGATCCTGTTCATAATATATGGACCTGTCGTCAGACAGAACACTACAAATAAAAAAAATAGAGTGATAATGACAACCAGTCACCTGAAGACAGGAATAGAGCCAACTCCTGAAACATAATGTGTATCAAATAAACCTCAGTCAATAGCAAATGTCCAACATAGTGTTACTATAATGATGAACCCACTGTCACATAACTATAAACAATTTGAAGGAAACTAGTCTAAGTGAAAATTACATAAAATTTTGTTTAAATTAAATATATAGAAATCCTTTATTGTATTCCACAGTGATATTTTAGAAAAACTCCCATGCAATCTCAGCAAGAATAACTGAAATATTAGATGATAATTAGTGCTACTGTGAAGTAAAATAATGCATTTGTGGTGAAGCCAAACTTGACAGTAGGAACATTTGAATCTTCTGCATGATCATGCCCTCAGAAGAAATCTCACTCTATTAATGAGCCACAGTGAATCATTCACTTATGAAATTAATGCCATGCATGATTTCTGTTGGGTAATTTATACCCAGATCATTTATGAATGGCTTGACAATTGCCACTTTTTGAAACATGTTGCTATAACTTTACAATATTAAATTAGATATAAAAAGAGTTGTGCGGACAGAGAAATAATACCTAGTATTGACTGCTCAGTCAGGGTAGTTGGTAACTCAGATTAGAGCTTAAAAGTGATTAGTTCTTGAATAAAAGTCTGCAGTATACCAACCTGTTACTTTTAAAGGAATCAAGTACGGGTAAGGGTTTCATTACATAATGTCTGAAATTAAAGAGATTAGTCACTTCAGAAAATTTAAAACCACTGTTTCAGAATATTGCTATTAAGTGGAGCATGACACTGCGATAGCAAGCCTACTCACATTTGTAAGGATGACATCGACTGCCTCTTCTGTGCGCCCAGATGCAATAACAAGTCGAGGAATAATGTCATCAGGAGCCCCACCATTTACTTTGTTCTTCTGATTCCGCTGTAGTATGATGTGGGTATTTGATCCTCCAAAACCAAGTGAGCTGACTCCTGCAAGGTTGCCAATCCAAGGCATCGTCTCATTCACAACCTATGAAAAGAAGTACTTTTGCCTGTATATGGTGAATATATCTTCTCATCCTCTGCCTGCCCTGTGAGGTAAAAGAAACCACTTCCTATGTTCAGGCATTCATGAACTGATTTCGTTAGTCAAAATGTTAGGATTAAGAACAATAGCCAGTAAATTGGGACTACACCGACAACTGATATCTGGATTTCCAATGCCTAAGCTTCAGTAGAAGAAAAAGCCCTATTATAGAAAAGAAATTCTATAACCAGATATCAGTGGGAATTGAAACAAAGGACCTCAGAAGAGAAGAGTAGAGTAGGCCATCATATAAACTCTACCTGACCTCAACATATTATATTAAATGGACACTTCCTTATATGTGTGTTTTTCACTAAACAGAGTACACAGTATTGTCAATAATATTTCAAGTCAAGTGATGCTTCCACACTTGGTTTCCCTTATATTGTGTTTTCACTCTTCTCCCCACTGTCATTATGGACAAACTGAGAGTAATAGTTTAATGGCAGAGTATGTTTCAGGGGCCCTGAGATTGTGAAAACTCTTTGAATGATTTTGGTTTGCCAATGAATGTTGCACATTTAACTATATATTATATTATGCACAGAAATGAGGACTAAACTATTTAATAATAAAGATTTCAGAAATCTTCATACTCACCACTGTGAAAACCTCAAATCTTACATATTTAATAATTATTATTATTAATTGATAGGGCCTAATACTATAAAAATCTTCACACAGAGTAAAGGATTTCAAGTTGGAATCCTCAGGTTTTCCAGGAATGTCTCATTTCTTTCTATAAGTTCCATAAAAAATCAGTGTTAAAGACGTTGTACATATAGCAGAACCATATGATGAAGCATGGCATGGTTTACCAGAACTTCTGTGCCCAGTAAAGTTAGATACTTAAATGAATTAAGTGACAATATGAATTCATTCTGTCTCAGAGAATAAAAATAATTCAAAGTCATTCTGATGTGACATACCTTTAATTGCCCATTTACAAGTGATTCCACATCTTCTCTGGGATTGATGTAATGCAGATTTGGAGGGATAAAGCCAGTCTCCATTGCAATGATCACTTTGGTAATACCACAAAGACCTGATGCCCCCTCAGGGTGCCCCATGTTGGACTTAAATGACCCTATCAGAAGTGGTGTCTTCCTATCTTTACAGAATGCAAGGGTTATGCCTTTCAGTTCTTCAGCATCTCCAACCTGCAAAGTCCAAAAATTGCTGTCTAACAAGAAGAAAAATTTGGTTGAACAGTCTAGCTTCAGGAAAGGTTTAGCAACTGAACACGCAGTATTAAAGCTAACAGACAATGTATTAAAATCTAATGACCAAAAAATGCATTTAGAGGAATTTTTTGTGACCTACTAAACCATTTCACATCATGAAATTTTGTTGGCTTAATTATATTTTTATGGCATCCAAGGAACTGCTGAAAACTGGTTTGGATTCTATCTTATGAACAGAAAACAAAAAGTGGAAATAAAATCATTTAGTGTAATTCCAGATGTCTTCTCCAATTGAGGAATAGTGACAGACTTCTTCAAAGGTCCATTTTAGAGACTTCACTTTTCATAACTTACATAAATGACCTTTCAAGAATACACACCTTCTCACAAACCATATTTGCTGATGACACTTGTGTCTTAATTTCTAATAACGAATTTTGTGTGTGCGTGCGTGCATATACATATGTGTGTACGTAAGTATGTACATAAGTATGTATGTATGTACGTTGCAATATCTGTCAAAACTTTGGTTAATACTCAAGATTTAACAAGGCTCACACCCAATACCAGAAGTTTCAACAGAAGTTGAACTGACTGAGGCTGAATAGGTGAGCAAGTGGCCTTCCTCTTTGACTGCTAGATGATATTTATACATTTACCCACAATATATTGGTAAAGTATATCACAATCATAAGGAAATACTACACTACATGCATAATATCACAATCCAAAACTTCATAAAAACAAAATCAACAAGAAACCAGCAACATGTTGTAATTCTGTCATCTTATGAGAAAAAAAATGAAATGTTTGCACAATTTTTCTGATCACCAGTGAATAATAAGGTACTGTACTTGTCACTGAAATGGCATATACTTGTATTGACATGTCAATATAATACTAGTGCAACAGTACTCCCAAACAGATTCCACTACTCCCACAAACAGGGAGACAGTTAAGTGCCACAGTGGGAGCGTGGTTATTCCCCCACACTGCCAAAGTATAAGTCATGACAGAGTTGAAGGTACAGAAAATTTTAATCCTTCTGTCTGAGAACAGAATTCAAACCATCTGATTCCTTACTGAGACCACCACTATTAGCACATAATAAATTATTCATACAGGAAAAGATATTTTAATTTTGAGATTGAATAAAACACACCTTGGTTGCAGTTCCATGTGCTTCAATGTACTCTAGTGCACTGGTATCAGCACCACACTCCTGATAACACTTTTCCAATAACACTTTATTCATATCTCCAGAGGGACACATTATTCCCAGACTGTTGAAGCCCTCATTGATCGTCTTGGCATGCACCACCATAGCATATACACGCTTTGCATGGCAAGCCTTCTGCAGAAACATCACACAGATGGCCTCACTCCGTGCAAAGCCATTACCTGCATAAATGACAAGAAATAAGTCAAGAGGTTAATTCTTTAAAGAATATTTTTTGAAACAAACTTGCACTGTATACTGACAGAGTCTGTCAAAATTTGTGTATACATAAAAGAAAAATGTCACACATGCTATTTTCACGAAGTTAAAATGGCAACAACTCTGGAAACTTTGATTAGATTCACATGATTTTACTAGAAAAAAAGAGTACTTCTAGACAATATTTGCATTGTTGCTCTTAGGGAGCTGATTAGATGGTGTACTTCAGGTCAAACTTAACCACAAAATTTTATGATTTCCTAAGCTAGCCAAAAATTGAGATACATAGTATTTAAAATCTCAGAACAATTAAGATGCAAGAATCAAACTGTGTATACAATACCACCTAATGGAGGACTGTGAGTAGTATTAATCTTGAAGTTGCAGCTTCAGACATTCCTCAGGTAAATGAGATGAAATAAGATGCAACTTCATCATATTGTAAAAAAGTCTATTTTCCTACCCCATTTACTTATGTCTGACAGCTAACACACTTGACATTTATGTCAAATATATACTGACATATGGAAAACAAACTAATATCTGTAAAATTCTGATATCAGAAAAGTTCAATGCTTGTGCACTACTTCATAAGGAGTCATGCATTAAGACTGAAAATTATCATTAAATTCTGTGACATGTCATGGAATGACCTAGAAGATACATATTTATTCTATTTATAATTTATTTAACAACGTTTTTTATGGTAGCTCAAACTATACAGCTTTGATTGAGAGGATGATGGTAAATAATGAATTCGAAAGGATGTGGAAGGAAGTGGTCATGGCTTAATTTTAGGTAGTATCCTGGCATTTGCCTGGAGACACCAGTCAGAATAGCTGGTCTCTGGGCCAAGATTTTGAAGCCAGGACCAGGAGGGTTAACCACTCAACCACAATATGGTATCATAAAAAAACCATGAGAGCATCCATGACATTCCCATAACTGGATGTTGATGGCAAAATCATAAGAAACATGGAAAATATTATTGTTTAAAAAGTGCACAAGGAAAATTCCTTAATTCCATAAAAGCCTGGAAAAAGAGTTGAAATATTTCTCTGTTTTATTACAAAACTTAAATGTCTGGCTATGCATTAAAATACAAATATAATCACCTGCCAATTGTACTCATTGTTAAAAAAATTAATTATAAATAAACCACCTTAGACTGATTCTTCATTTATTTAATGATGGGTTTCACCTGCCTAATTTATGCATTGGCAACAAGGTGAGAAGTACCATGACACTAGACAGCAAATATCTTCTTGGGAGAGACTAACAACATAATAAATCTCATTGGTGACCTAAGCTTACCGTATTTGTCGAAGGGCCTGCAACAGCCTTCAGGGCTTAATATACCAAGGCATGAGACCTGAAGACTTATGTAAGGATGAAGACAAAGGTGTGAGCCACTCACAATAGCAGATTCACAAGATCCATTGCAAATGGACCTATACGCCTGTTCAAATGCACACGCACTTGATGAACATGCTGATTCCACTGCATAACTAGGTCCTGGAATACAATGCACAATATTTTATATGGACATATTTATCTACATTACTAGTAACCCTTCAAATGCCAAGTTATTTTTTCATACACAAAAAGCAATGTCCTAAATGCTCACTGTTTACTCCTGTTGTTGTTTAAAGGCTTAGAAACATTTCAACTTCTATGGTTACTTATGACTTTCTACTATTGAAGAAGGCCCAGCATGTATTTCAGACATGGCAGTGGTGCCCCCAGTTGTCCAACCATAGACTACAAGACACAGTAAGAATCACATCGTGTAATATGGCTTTGTGATTATCATATTGCGTTCTAATCCATGGAGACATATTAGGGGCCTGACCCTTTAAACTTTAAGGAAAAACAGTACATTTTTCCTGCATGCAAGTTTGCATAAATCATAACAAATTACTTCTTCTTATGAATTAGTCCCATGTGGCCTGCAGCAATTCAAAATTACTTTTGAAATTATGAATCAGTTTCAGAATTTGGCAGGACTTCTTGGACAAGTGATCAACCCTTCGTAAGGACTCTACCTACACAGGACAACACAACACAGGAAGGCAAAGAAAAACATTCACACCTTGAATGGAATTCAAACCAATGTTCCCATGTCCAAGCAAACAAGGCCCATGCCTCAGACCACATGGCCACAGTGACCAGCATAACACAATACTAGAAATAAAATTAACAGTAAGAAGACAACAACTGAAGGTAAAACTATACACAGATCTGCCTGTAAGATCAGAATTAAAAACAATGTTACTGAAACATAATGGTTTTCCAATAAAACTTAATCGTCTGTGCTCTAAAAGGCCCGGCAGTGCAAATGTTCTTAGAAAACAAGGGACTGTAAAACTGATACAGCATCTCTTGTCACTTCAGTAAAGAAGAAAAAGTTAGAAATTTAAAACAGCATAAAACCATGTCTGTTACATTGATGTGGCTAGCCCTACTACATTTAAAAACACCAAAGAATTAGAAACAGCACTTGATCTTCTGATGAACTGACACTAGCAGGAAAGTGGTAATTATTTATTTAACTGTCCATAAACATTAAAATGTGTAATGTTTTACTTCTACATATAATACTAATTTCCCTAGTTAAATAAGCCTGCATAGAGAAATAAACATTACAAATAACTTTGATTTCACCAAAACCCATTCATCAAGAATGGTGGCATTATATAATGTAAACAGGTAGTTTGAGTGTTTACAGGCTTATTCAGTTACACATTATTAACTGCAAAGAATATGTAGTAATGAGTGAGAGGATAATTTCTGATGGTGTCCAGGGAAGAAGCCCTGGTCTCTTTTAAGTTAGCACTGCTTTGTGTGAATGGATCGAGGAAAATAACAAAAATTCTCAATCTATTTATTCTGGGCCAAAGTTTATAGACACACAGGCAGAAACTAGGCAATAATTACTGTTATGCTTGTGCCTAAATTTGGAGGTCCTTGTGTAGAGATAACTAAATAGACAAAACTATGTGAAGTTGCTAGGAATCAGGAACAACTTACCAGTGATGCCAAGCCAGTAGGATATTTGGTTAGCATACATAGCTCGAGCACAACCTGTGAGACCGTATCCATTTTCATGGGGCCTCTCATAGAACCAAACACTTTCTGTCTCATTAATGCTTGCACCTACAAAAACTCCAATCTTCTGTCCCTTTAAGAAATGAGGGTTGACACCTAACATAAAAAATTCAGTATCATCAATACAAACATCCTCTATGAAATTTTACAATGTGAGGTCTTAAGTACAGGATTGTAGATTTATCAAGTCACAGGTGTATTATTGAATGAGAAACCTGCATCCACCAGGAATTAAGTGTCTGTTTTTTTTTCCTCCAATTCAATTATGTTACAGAAGAGTCATGAAGTGCTGACTTCCAGCTTCTAAGCAGGCCTTGCACCTTCTGAAAATATTTCTTGACACACAATGGAGACATTCTTTTGTTTTCAAATATTTCAATTACAAGGAATGTGAAATGTTCACAAAATCTTTTTCTTTTAGTGTCACTCACAAGCAGAAACTGCACAGATCCAAATCTAGGGCACTATGAGGTCAAAATCCATGAGTTATCAAAAAATGGTCAAATACCGTATATACCGTAATCACTGAGAAATTTTGAGGGCTTTATTAAATAATCACAAATGCAAAGATCCACCTTTTTATTAACCACCTGTTATGACAAATCTCACAAGTAGTGTTATCAAATAAAACTGATATAACCAACTGTGTTTCAGAACTGTGTGCACCTTGCTTCACCCATTCATGCTACAATGTCTGTCCATCTCATAGTTCTTGATTTAATCTCTGCTAACAGTGTGAATGAAGTAAACACTTCTGACTTTATAATTTCTTCCTGTGTTCTTGAATTCCATATTTCTTGAAGTAAAAATATTCTCTTCAGCAATTTTTTCTCAAATAGCCTAAATTTTTGTTATTTCATATGAGAGTACAATTATGCCCTCAAAGATAATTTTATATTTTTCACTTCTGAACATCTGAAAATATGATGAAATACAAG
The DNA here is from genome assembly GCF_000696155.1 of Zootermopsis nevadensis. The sequence goes on from NW_019060214.1 coordinate 18,618, forward strand.
ATTGTGAACTGAAAAGCAACATTTACTTCCTCAGGTCATTCCGGTCATAATGTATAATCTTTGTATATGTCAATTTCATTTTTCTGAACTTACCATATTTCCAGCAGTTTTTGATAATACTTGTGGCATATTTTGCACCAACAATATAGTAAAATGTACTTATCTTAATACAAAACTTGGGTGGACCACAAAATGTCATCCATACAGATAAACTATGATGGAGATTTTATATGTTTCAATAAGTTTCTCTGTGCTATGCTAATTCTGCTAGGCCTTTATATGTAATTTTTCACTCTTATCTGCCAATCACTGATTTTGCATCACAGTTATGATGTCATGTCTCATGTTATGCAAAAGATAATAGTATACACAGTATCCACAAGAGTTATTTTCGTTGCATCCTGAATGCTGACAAAAATATATCATATCACACTTGCACTACACAAGTGTTACCATAAGCATCATTCATATAAGCATAGCAGTGGAACACATACTTTGTAGAAATACAAGAGTATGTTTTCAACATAACATTTATTCACTGACACATGCCTATGCATCTTCTTATTCAAAAATAAAATGTAGCAAATTGCTGTCAACTTTATGCTTCTTTCTTTCTGCTCTGCTTATTCATTTGTCTATTGGAAATTTTTTGTTGTGATAACAGCATACTTTCAAATACACAGCCTTGATTTTGTTTATATATATATATATATATATATAAATTATTAAATTCAATGTGTAACCTATGATATATGTTGAAATGTCTCTCAACATTTTATTTATAAAGAAAAATAATTCATTGATTATGTTATGCTATATATATATATAAGCAACTTAATTTCTAACTTTACAAATTATGTATTCTGAATATATTCCTGAAGTAATGTAAATCTTTTATAACATTATAACACTTACATGTGTTTTCTCTGCGATAGCATACTAAACAGATGTTTATGGGATAACATCAAGTCAAAATGTATTTATTATTTCATACAAGCATGACAATGATGATGAACATAGTTACAGCAGTTACTTTTCTTGAATTAATACACAGAACAGGAGTAATACATTTCTCAAAGATACAGAATCATTATAAAATTGCTAACCTGCATCCACAATCGCCTCATATGTTCTTTCCAGCAGCAAACGACAAATTGGGTCCATAATGTGCGCCTGTTTGTAGTTAATCCCAAAAAATGATGCGTCAAACTTCGTAACATTAGGCACCTTTCCTGTCCGCTTGGGTAACATAGGTTGCTCTATACAGAAAAAATATGTCACAAAATTTTATGTAAGTCCGAACGTTTTTCAAAGATGATCAATTTTTGAATAAAAACAATTATATATTGAACCTTCTATCCAGCACAATCATAAACACACATTGCAAATCATGAATCATTAGAGAAACCTGGAAGAAATTGTCATGCTGTGTTTCAATATCATCCCCCGGAATTCACCTAGACGAGACGACGAAGGCCACAAGAATCATAGGATGTGTCCCCAATGTATTGTCATTCTACTTAGATTTTGTAGTGAACACGATGGTGCAATGCTCAGTAAGTATAATTACAAAATGTGAAAATGAAATGGTGCACAGCAGGCACAAACAGCATATATGAACACGAAACTTTGCTATATTTTAAATGCAATTTGAAAATATTGATGACAATCTTGTTCAAATCCGGCCCTGCTGCAATGAATGGTATGTGAATAACATCAGAGGCACTGTTTACAATTGTCTCTTCCGGCTGGAGGTCACAGAGTGGTAACGGCGGGGCCACAGCGCCGTATAAATGTAGCGAATGGCCTAGTAGAAACAGGCCTGAAGAATTCCGTCTTCTTGACTCTGTCAGCAAGTTCGTCGAGTTCGAACCAGGATCCTCCGGGAACTAAATGAACGCTGGCTGCTGTGTGACGACCAGTGTGTTTTTTCCACCCAGACACAGGACGACGTTGTACTTGGTCGACCTTGTTGAAAGGGTCAACAGAAACTTTGACGAGAAGCTGCTAACCGGCGCTGTTTTCATAGATGTGGCTAAAGCTTTCGAAGCCATGTGGGTCAAAACTAACCAACCTAATCTGCCCGTCCTACATAACGAAGACCATATTCTCATAATATGACTGCCACTGGTTCCAAACATCCTTCCAGCCTGCTACATACACATGTCGTAACATGCGGGCTAGGGTAGCTCAGGGTGGATTATTCTTCCCTGTGTTGTTCAGTGTGTATCTGAACGACATACAGTTCTCGTAGCAACTTCCTGTATATCGGTTATCTGGAGGCCTACCACGGCACCCTGGATCGCTGGCCACGGGATTAGAGAATTGCTATCAACGTCTCGAAAAGCACCACTCTTTAAGACTTCGTGAAGCATCCGAAAACCCATTGCAATTTAGTTTCTCGGAGAGACTGTACAGTAAGTGAGAACAGCACGGTATGTTTGGGTAATCCTTGACACTCGGCAGCTCAAACATTGGACGTATGGTGTGCTGCTCTACAAGCAGCTCGTCCGCCCTGTAATGAATTACGCATGCCCGATCTGGAGGTCTGCTGCCTGCAACCACATCTGCAATCTACAAGTGTTACAATTTAATCATATACGAATTGCGACTAACGCACTGTGGTACGTTAGTAACAAGAAAATATACGAGGATTTGGGGACCACGACAGAGCATTGACTGAGATCTTCGACTTAAAGTCAGCTGACTTCATCTCTCTTCACCATTGCAGCTGATGCAGGTAGGATGCCTGACAAGAATTTCACATTCATGTCACTATCATTGCTAATTTCACTCTCAAAATATATCACTGAACTCATTATCTTATCTTTATGATAGGTCTTGCCATAATGCTGACTAGTATAGATTCAAAGTCAGGGTGCTTCAAATCACAAAGCACCGCCACTTAGAACTAATTAAAATAATTAATAAACCCAATATGTTTGGTTGTATTAACAATATTTATCATACCTTCTGCAATGGAGTTGTTGATAAGGCATGACAGCATACAAGTTATACCAAACTACAATAAAAATTATGCATGTTTTTTTTCACATCATACCCACCTCACTGGTTAATACTGTCTAAGTTTTTAATATGTAGTCAATACAGATTTCCCTGTTTTCTTCATTTCTTAATTTTCTCTTTTCTGTTCTAGGCTGTAAAAATTCATGCTAACATAAATACTCACTGAACTTCTGTAGTGAATCATCATCTGTCACCATATCCACTTTTTTATACAGATTATCCCGTAACTGGTACACATTTTCTGACTGAGGAAAACAACCTGCAAGACCTGAAATGACAATTTCTTCACCAGGGGAGGGCTGTGCGCATTGTACACTTGCATTGTTTGACACAGACATAGTTGGCAGCACTGGTATGTTTTACTGTAAATAAAATAAAACATTACATTACATAGGCACAGTACATAATTTGAATATATCCTATACCTCCTTATCAGCAATTGGAAAAATTAACCACTAACCACAGAACATGCAAGAAAGCTTACATAAATCTGCCTTCAGTAAATGAGACTATATTTTACAGAAGCACTGCAATTTATGAAACAAGTAGTCATGCAATGTGAGTCATACGGTTTTAGAATACTGTCCCTTGTGTGCCTTTCTGGACTTTGAAGTCCTAATTTCTTCTATCACTTGCTTACATTAGGCTATTGGATGCTGAGTCTTCAGTGAATTACTGTGACTCAAATTATACGAAGAAAAATACATGAAAAGAGTAAATTTATCGATTTCATATAGTAGCTGAATATGAAGATGTGTTTGTACGTCAGTGAATTCCAATGGTACTAGTATTTACAGAATATGGCAATTGTCTTAAATGGTATGTTTTAATTTTATATCATTTAAATACAAAATTATGCATTATAATGCATATATGATTCATTAAACAAAATGGCTTAATTCCAATAATCTACATCTAATAACAATAACAATAATAATAAGCAACTGGAACTGTCTCCAGGTCACTCAGAAAATATTTGGCCAACATTCCGGGCGAACATGACATCAGGGAACTGCAGAAAACTGCCATTTTGGGATCTTCATACATCATTCGAAAGACGCTGTTGTAAAACAATATGTATTCCGGAAATAGCTTCTGCACTATGTACCTCAGGGGCAAGGTTTGTCTCGGGTACATAGAAGTAAATACCCTATAAAACGGTGAATAAATGGAATAATAATAAAGAAATGTAATTAACAATGAAGCAGAGAAGATCTTTAAATACAAGGACCTTCTCACTGAAATACAGCGACTGTGGAAAATGAGAGCAAAAATAATCCCAATAATTATTTGAGCAACTGGAACTGTCTCCAAGTCACTCAGAAAATATTTGGCCAACATTCCAGGCGAACACAACATCAGGCAACTGCAGAAAACTGCCATTTTAGGATCTTCATACATCATTCGAAGGACGCTGTCGTAAAATATATAGTTATCCCTCACAATAAAACTACATAATACATGTAACACATATTAAAAACAAAATGTATTTCGGAAATAGCTGCCATACTATGCCCATTAGGGACTAGTTTTGTCTCAGGTACATAGAAGTAAATATCCTATAAAATGGTGAATAGATGGAATAATTCAATTCTAATTAAACTGTCACTGAACATGTCTAAAAGCAATTTTATTTTCTGAAAAAGCTCAGGTCTTCTGAGCGGTTTCTTCCTACACAGCCTCCAAACAAGTTTTGTTTATACTTTTCACTTCCATCAGTCAAGTTAAATGTCTTGTTCATCTTGAATGAAATATCCTAAAATCTCAGATAAGTAAAATAAGAAAGTTGTTAATACATAATATTCTTAATTTTCCTTGTTCTGTAACTGCGACATAAAACACAATCTAAACTCTTCCTTGGAAAACTAGGACAAAATGCATGATCTGATTTGTAACCATATACAAGTCTTGTCACTCATTCAGAAAAATTAAAAATATGTTAAAAATACATTTATCATAGTTTAATTGCATAAAACTGTCCATTTCTGTTTTCCTTATAATTTGCTAACTCTTGTACAAGGTCTATCAAGAGAAGTTGATATTTGCTGTGTTTCCAAGAGCTTGTTATATTGCTATTGTTATTGAGCCAGCTGAATAGAGTATCACAATCATTTAAAGATTAATTTTAATATTGTCCTACTATTTATTATTTTCTGAAAAATCCTTCATGAATGAAAGCAAAAATAAGATAATTACATCTAAATTCAAACCACAACAGCACCTCTCTATGTGATCTTGTTTTCTGATATCAACACAAATGTGAACTTGTACCTAGTGAGCACTTTAATATTCACACTGCACTGAGAAGTCCAAGAAACATTTTATTAGTTCTGGTGGAATACAAGTTCCTGCACTGTCACATGCACATGAATTATTGCTGATTCATTTATGACAATGCATATCTGTTGAGTGCTTCATAATACTATAAATATTTATAGTGTAAATTGGGTTGTAAAAAGTCACAAAGCCAGGGTTAACCATCCTCTCCTTATTAAGTAAATCAATTGCTCATTCAAGTTAAACCTTATTTTATAGGTCTAGAAACATAATCAATAATAACAGAAGACAGTGAGAAAATAAGCAAATGAGGGAAAGAAAAAAGATGAAGAATAAAAATGGAAAGAAAGAGGGCATAACTTTTTCCAATGATTCCAACTCGAACAGTAGTTTTGCTTAAGTTAAGTACCATGTAAAATGACTGTTACAGTGACTTGAGAACTGTTCCAAAATAAAATCTGAGATATCTTTTAATAAATTTGTCTTTAAACTCTTATCTGGAATCCTTTAAGTGTTTTAAAAGATGAAATATGTAAATGAGACAGAGACAGTATGAAAGAAAACCATGATTTTGGTGAAGATAAGACATAACCCTGTGACTCAAATTTAATGGTACCTAATGCGCTATGTACATATTGTCATTAAAATTTGCTATAATATTGCAAATTACTTTGTGTAGTTTCTCATAGTGGTAAATGCATCAGTCAAAATACATGTGAAACAAATATTTTTCTAGCAGTTTTGACTCGTGTTTCTCAAATTTAATTAAAAGATGGAGAGGTTTCTCTAACAGTTACATGACTTAGAAGAGGGTGGTATGCTGTAGCTATGGCTTTGGGTTCTGTTCAGTACAGTTGTGAGTTGAGACCGAAAATGGTGGGCAGCAGAGAGCGAAGAAGCAGTCTTAATATGCATGCAGAGATCATCTCATACCAGTTTGGAACAAGACACAACATTGAATAATCGAGATTTATGGCTATAAAGAATTGTTATCAAGTCAATAATTATTTCTAACCATGCTGGGATTAATAAATCCATATTTCAGACAGAGTACCCAGTAAGTTAATTACTAAAGCTGCAAGCCCCCCTCTGCTGCTATAGCAACTCAGCTGCTCTTGTGTAGTGTCCAAGTGATGTCAGACAGTTACCGTTCACAGTGAAGACAAGCGATAGAATTACAGCTGAGCTGAATACTTCATGTGTATAATCAAATCCACATTGGGCAAATTTGCATTTGAAGGAGAGATTACTGTATTATTTTCTTTGCATCCTACCAGAATTTGTCTGCAATATGGACTTCATTATAAACCTCACGGAGCTATTAATTGCACTTACAGAAAGAACGATTGTGTATCATCTTCCTGAACAAAAATATCTGTATTCACTACAGTGGTAAATATACTGAGGCATCAAAAGAGAGTTTCTTCTGTAGTTACAGTCAGTGACAAAAGTTATGCTCTTTCACCATTAAATAATAAAATGTTTATCCAATAAATCATACAAATAAAGAAACTATTTACACAGATACATGAGAAGCAATAGAAGTATTCTCTTTACTTAATACTGAACTAGTACCTCCTAACAGAGTTTTCATATGATATTTAGAGAACTGAATGGAACTTAATGAAAAGAATATTATAGTTTCCAGTTCCTTGTAAAAACTATCCTCTGTACAACACTTTTATCATCAGATGGGTCATACATATTCAGAACAAATTAATAAAATCATTATTCTGACATAGAACAAAAGGATTCTTTGGGCCATGGTTGAGAATGGAAATAGCTGTGGAACATAAAAACTGAAGCATTGCTACTGCCACATTCCTTGTTTATATTTATCTTGTACACTTCTGAAAGGCTACATTTATTATTACAAAACGTTTTAAACCTCAGCAAATTCATTCTTGTATGAATAGCTAGAATTACAAAACAAAACCCCCCCCCCACCCCCCCCGCTTGCTTCGTACGGGTCCATCTCATACGACCAAAATCAGTCCTTTGCGCAAGTACCAGCACTTCTCGCTCGGCCTCATTCAACTGAGGATTCACCAATCCGAACCTCTTTTGTGTCTAAATAAGGGAGCAGCTTAATCTATGAAAGATGTGAGAATCAGTCACACAGGTAATAAGTCAGATTTAACATGCATATATATCGTATTTACCAGAATATAAGACGATAATTTTTCTTAATTCATTATCTTAAAGTGGGGGGGTTCGTCTTTTATCGCGCAAAAATTTTATGAATATGGCAAATGTTTTTGTTGTTAGTAGCACGGCAAATATTATTATGCTGGGAAGTACACCTGTTTGGTTATTTTGTCACTTACCACGCAACCTCATGTATGGCAACATCCTTGAATAGATGAATACTTGTTTTTGTAGTACTGTGAATTGTTTCAAAACAGGGAAGTGGCTTACCGTACAACTGTTTCGCTGCGTCAAAATGACGCTGCAAAACACCATGCATGTACCATTTTTATACCCCCCCCTCCATCTTCTTACATGAGTATGTTGTGCACCTTACTTTTAAAGACTGAATACAACTTCTCTTTAACTCTAAAATTTAACTAATCTAACAAATTCCAATACTTCCTTTACGTAACAATTACTACATGGGAGATTTCCAAGGTCACGTAATCGGACTTTATAATCAATTTCCTGTGCCGGATTTCCTTTATTTGTGTTCACATGGTTAAGAAAACAACTACTGCATATTTAACAGTCACATTATATTCTTATTACTTCGATCACTGTATAAAAAAACATTGGTAAACTTTTCAACTGGAACAGCCATGAGCGATATTTTCTGTTTTAACACACGACATGACCAAATTTCTCTGACAATGATATTACATAGACGAAGGAAAAAGTCCTGACAATGTATAATTTTAAATGTAAGGAATGATTCATACATAATTTGTATGAACATTTATATCTACCTCCATAAAAATCTGCAAACGCCAACTGAAATGGTTCATTAGTTATCACCATCGAAGAGAACACCAACTCAAACTTTAAATCCAACTTAACCCAAAACACCATAACAAGGAATCTAAATATTGTAGCTTTCAAATGGCTGCCATGCTTTTGTTTTATATTCTATTGAAAAATTACCATTAATAAAAGATTAACGTTTTTTGATCATGTATTATCACATACAATTTCAGAATGTTGCATTAGCACTGGTGTTAGCATTGTTTCCATCTCACAAGTTTGGATCCATTGCTGATGAAAGTTCAAAGGTTGGTAAACCCTCAAGGCATACATTTAGATCAAGTTTCATAAAAGTCTGTTAATATTTTTCCAAAAGGTATTAGGTTCGAACAGACACAATGACAGAATAAGCCAGTTGTTCCTTATAAAATAAGACACTCAAAAGCCCTGGTGTTATCTACACGTGTCCACACTGCAGCCTGAAGTCAATCACTGATTTGATTTACTAAACATGGGTTAGATTCTAAAACTAACAAACTTCTGAAATACCACTATAAAAATGGCTTATCATTTTATTGTGAAGAAAAATGCCATACACTTTCAGACACAAGACATACTATAAGAATTCCCTTCCTTCATACAGTACTTGAATCTCTCAAAGTAACACAAACTGTATGATTCAGACTTTGCTGCATTGTAACAACAATGCAGCTTCAGTCAGCATGGTTGAAAAGTTAATTTATAATACTATGACATCATCATTCACAGATATATATTTATGCTATGAAAATTAAGAGGAAAATGTACACACTACAAAATCATGGGACTGGTTTCTCACAACATGGTTAAGTTATGCACATCATCTCTGCATACACATATCACGCAATCACAACACAAATGCATGCACAAATTCTGCATAACCTTTCATGCACAGTTCCTGTGACAGAAACATTCTCTTGTTGTTTGTGTGCTGTAAGAGAACAAGTTTTAATTTTCTTAGTTGTTCTAATGATGACTACTAATGGTAAACAACCATATTTGTAAAATTACCAAATGTTACAAAATAAAAGAAGCAAGCTCAGGCTTAAAAGAAATTGTGATTCTTGCTCTATATTTCTTCTCCTGCAGAAGATGAAAAAATTAAGATGACCTGATATTGCAGACTATACTTGTTACGTACACCTCCATTTTAAAACTGACAGTTTTAAATTTACTTATATGATAATAAACAAAGAACATGTATGTCAAAAACATATTTCTTTAGTTTTCATTCATATTAACTTCCACTAGTTGTCTTTCAATCACACGGACTGTTCTTTCCAAAGCCCAATTTACAAAATTCAAATATATCTAGTTACAACTGTTGTCAGTACAAGCTAACACTCTCCAATCACTATAGTTTCAATCCACAGAAATTATTTATCTTCTGAATTCTTTGTTCCTGAACCCCTGTACTTCCACTCTTCTACAGAAGGCCCTCAATATCTTTCTGCTTCCCAATCCAGTGCTTTCTATATCCGCCGTCCACTATTTAAAACCTTCGTTTCCATACCTGTCACTGGGTATTCATATGTCATCATGTCACCACTTGTCTCGCATGTCATATACATAACGCTCAGCAGCATCAGACTATAAGGAACACCCCTAGCGAGAGGTTCAGAAACCAGTTCTCTGTCAATTCTGTCTGATTTATTTTTGCAACACAGTGCCCATGTCTGCAAAGTCAATGAGAAACCTAAATGCTCAAGAATAGTCCCCACTTTGGAAACGAAATTTAAAATTATTGCTAATTTTGAAGCTGCCAAACGTGCAGTTGATGAGATGCATCAGATGAGAACACGGAATACCACCTTGAACAGTGACAACAAATGTAAGTGATAGAGAAATTTTTTTCTTGAAAATGGAGAAGTTATTATTTGGATTTCTCATAAAGCTAAGGTAGATAAAATGAACTTTACTCTGATAAGGCATAAGACTAAGAGGGTTTTTGATAATCTCAAGGACAGATGAGGTTTCACGTTCTCACAGCGACAAGTATGAATGTTGCGCCACGTAATCTGGTAGAAACTGACACGTTTCAGTGATGTTTACCGCGTCCATCACAAGCACCTACATTAGATTTCATTACACATCCCAGAATGTAGCCATTTTCATCTCAAGATTAGTCTTTACTGATGTTTATTTGCCCAAAACATAGTTTAGTGCTTAAGTTCATGACTTAGTTGTAACAAATTATCATTATAACATGTCAGTATACATATTTCTGTGCATGTTGTTCCCTTAACTGTCACAGTTTCATGGGCCTAATTAAAGATAAATATTGAGGGCCGGCCGTACATTAAGCTACATTACCGGTTCATGTCATGACCAACAGAAAACTTGGTATTCTCATTCTATAAGTCGATTCACATGACCTCTCATCAGATGTAATTAAAATACAAATAAACTCCAAACATTTGAGCATCTGAACAATGATGAACAAAAAACTACACACAATGCTAAAATTACTCAGGCTAAGGAAAGAAAATGCATTTTTGGCACCACTATGGAATGCTGGATTACTGTGTAAATCTGTTCTCATGAAAGGAACATATTAAATAAAGTACAGCACTATGAATGTTCTGTACAAAACTTTGATCTAGTACTGACAATGTGATTACTAATTTTTCCTGAGTAACTATCAATAATTACTGCTGGTCCACCATAATACTTCATATTGTAAAGATGGCCTGTATATGTTAATTTTTATTAAGCTTATATACTAATCAGTAAATGCCAACAAGCACTTCCGCTAACCCTGCAAATCCTGTGTGGTAATTAATGCAGTTTAACTATGGTAAAAAACCTGACCTCAATATCTGGAAAAAGTGAGAGTTTTAAAATTTGACTACATTTGACACATCAGTTTGTATGACATATGCAGGACAGAAGTATAATCCAACTTCTGAAGCATCTGTAACTTTATAATACTTCGACACTAACAAAGTTAAAAAAAAGACACTTCATTCTCATGTTCTTTGCACAATGTACATGAAGTAAAAGCATACGGAGGAGGTTATGTGTATCTGTCCACTGATGCACATGGCACATGTTATACCTGTGAAACTACTTTTAGACTACATTTGGTGTTGATGGTCTACACTATAAGTTAGACAAATTTAATTTTGATTAATACAGCCCCTACTTTACATGGAACTCAGACTGAACTCCTTACAAATTCTCTCAAAAGGTTAATATGGCAAAAATCTGTATATGAAATAATATAAGATCTATGGCTTTCATTAAAAATATTTTTAAATGTAGCAAATAATTAAAGATATACAAGCCAAAGTTGTGTCTTTATGCAGCGTTGTCTCTGTAGTGTGACTAGCTTTGTAACAGCAGGTTTTTATCAATAAATCAACATGAAAGCCAATGAGCCATGTAAAATAAAAAGTGCAATCTGAAAACATCTGTACACCTCCCACCCTTGTTAAAAATAAAGACTATTAAGCTTCATTTATTTATCAATGCTTTGTTATTTGCGGGTCATACATAGCATTATGTCAGAAATGATGGAATAACTGTGAACAAGGACATGAGAAGAATATGAAAGGCAGTAGCCACATTCTATCATAAGACATTGAGCATGTTTCTGGAAAGACTGAGAAAAGCCATGAAATATGTCACATTCCAACCCGGTATTTTTCAAACATGAAGGGGTGCTGAAGATGACAAAATGATATACGGTATAGTTATCATGCAACCACATATTAGGTTAAAAATATATGTTTGTTAATTTATTTTATCAATGAGAATTAAATTTTTCATGGCAGTAAAATAATCATAGTTCTCTGTGTTATGAGAGGGGTGATATATTCCTCCAAAATGTTAGCAACCACCTGAAGGTTAATAACCCAGAAGACAGCCCAATTTCACCAGTGTTTGCTATAAACTGTACAGAAATAAAAGTGCCATACAGTCACAAATAAACTATGTAGCAGAAAAAGAGTTGAAGAACTCTTGTTCTGTAAGTATAAATATGTATGCTTACAATGTTCAATGGCATTGTGAATTTTTATAACAAAATTATCTAAAAATAGCTTACAGTACAAAAGTATGTAAGACACCTTGTTTTACTTGAAACACACCTCATGAATATCCAATCAGGAAAAACAAACAAATTCATAAATGCCCATGTGTAAAGCAGAGATTATTACAACTGAGTCAGAATGAAAATGAACTTTCTTCAACAAATTTTTGTGTCGATCTCCAACCCAGAACTTCATGGAACTGAAATAAGCACATGGACAAACAAAGATTTCCCAAATGATGACTTTTGTTGCACACATTGCAATAGTGTAGAAAAATCAAATTATCACTCAAACCAATCCTGGATACCTAACCATCTAATATTCTAATGCCAAAGTCATTACATGCAAACAAATGAGAAGCTTAAAAATGAACCATGTTAACAATGTTTCAACACATACATTTATCCCATCAATATAAAATCAGACTATTTATGTGCCAGCCCTGTATATTTCATTTTCCTTTTTTTGTAGGAAATTACAAATAGTGAACATTTGACTTTACATATGTTTGTAAACAGTATACTATCTAGCCAATAAATATGCTGTAATATTTTCATTCCTAACACTTTAGTGTTTTCCACATTAGTATCAAAATAAATTTGTAATTTCCCAAATAAAAAATGTGCACTGGAAGGTTTACAAAAGAAATGTATTATGTATAAATACTATTTTATATATTATAAATAATATATTCATTTAGGATGAGCAGTTATATTTTATACAAGCACTAATATCAATAAACTTATATTTAAAAACTTTGTATGCACAAGTTTGTGCAAATACCCTTATTTAAGTTTAATTGTAAAGTTTACTGTGATGTTTTAATTTGCATTGAAAGTTCATAAGACCAGAGCAGCAATTACGTATTTACAAACTTTCAAAAATGGACTAGATAGTAGCACAGAAATATTTGTAACTAACCAACTATTCAATGCAGATCAAACTGATTCAGTTCTCTCCCAAAAGAGAGTTCCAATTCATAGAATCGCTACTCCACAATCTAGCAAGTCATTTCTTGCACCACTTTTAACCAGATTTTCTCATTACTGAGTTCAGTTTGAGGTTATAATTCTTCCCTCAAACAATGTAGTTATAATATTAATGAAGAAATACATAACATTTAATTTCAGTCACCTTGTAATTAAGATAAAAAGCAACAATAATATGAAATGCTATTTGCATGTAAGTTTGATATTAAATGGAAATTTTCAGTGGTGAATGTAAAGATGTTAGTTTTATGTTTGCCTACAGCATTTGCTAAAGAGACATTAGACAAAATGCTGGTTAACACCAAATATTTAATGCAGCTCACACCCAAAAGCCAAAGTTATACAGACCAAATATTTAATGCAGCTCTCACCCAAAAGCCAAAGTTATACATTATGTGAAGATATTAATATTTTACGAACCAGAAATACAGATAGCAAGTAACACTTTTTACATTGATGATGTCTGTTTGTTTAAAGAACAACTAAATAATTTTAACACATGTAAAGAGCATTAAGAAATTTTGAACCTGACCCTGTTATATTGTATTTTCATTTTGTTAAAGATTCTTTTGTAATGTATTCAATATTTTGAACACAAGAAATGTAGCATGTAACTTTTATTGTCTTGATGATAATAAGTATGAATATAATTTAAAAGGCAGCCAAATGATTTCGAACAGTGTTTTCATTTTTACTTTGTAATATCATCATAACTCTTCTTGTAATTTCATATGTTTTAGAGAAGAATGTAATATGTAATGTTTTCACAATAATGAGTATAATCTGTTTAAACAGAAGTGAAGTGCAATGATCTTGTGTTTCATTTCATTTTTGTGATATTACTTTTGTTTTAATGATTCTGTGTAAACTGAAAATTCAATTTTTTAAAATAAGACATTTTTCCATAATTCAATGTGTGTATGTGTGTGTGTAATTTATTTAAACAGAAGCCAAATAGTTAAAAGCAATGTTCAATAAATAATTCCACTACCTATACTTTCTATTTTGGCCTTGTGATACTGTTTTCATTCTTTGCCTTTTTCCTTCTTCAAAACCAGCCACTGTCCATGATAAACCAAACTTGAGAGATACTTTTATGTTTTATTTTAATAAACAGAAGGTTTATAGTCTCTAATAACTATGTTTTAATGCAAAACAATTACAAAATTAATTTTGTTATAGGATATTTTGTTTATCTTGAAGAGTTCTGTTCTTTCACTATTGCTGATTTTGTATAAAAAAAACTTTAAATTCTTTGGAAATACTTTATTTTTTTCAACATATATGTTTTGTTTATTCAAAATGTAGAAAATTTCCATTTAACATCATTTTCTAAATTCCCTATTTCATTTAGTCAGTAATAATACTGATTTTAATTATAACACTTCATACAGAATGATTTAAAGGTTTAAGCCTATTATCACAACATATATTTTTAATAAAATGATCTATGCAGATCAATTAACGAGTCACCAACAGGGAAAGAACGTGATTTGTAAATGACAGCTTCAAGGAAATTCTGACACATTACCAAGATCTCTCTATTTTTGTTCTCTATATAAATGAACAAAATATTAAGATGAAAAGCACTTATAAGCCTGTAATATATACTGCAGTAGTGAAAGACATGGAATGTATGCAAATAAGTATGGAGATCAAGGCATGTCAGAGTATTCTAATTCTTTTGGATTTCTTAAACTGAACATTGTAATTACTGACATGGAACAGCAAACTTAAGATACTTAATAAAGTGATAATCAAGCAGGTAGGCATATAAAGAGAAAAATTCCTGGGCCCTGAATAGCTATCATTGACAGATAAAACAATGAAGGTGATCCTTATCTTGCACAGCAAGTGTGAATGTCATTATTTGCTCCATGATGCAATCCACTGGGCTTTCTCAAATGCAACTGGTCCCAAGTCAGCACGTCTGTTTCTTATGCCGCCACTGCTCAGTCATCCTGGAACAGATCCAAGATTTAAAAAAACATTATCGTACATTAATTCTTTTACCCCTCCCATGTGAATATGTGGCAAAGAATATTGTGAATTATGGATGGGACTATTCTGCAAAATATGCAAAATTCCAAGCATCAATTCCTGCAAATCCTTCCCACCCACATGGTTACCAGAACCATGTCGGCTCCAAAATGTCACCACCACCTTTCCTCAACCACATGCTCCTCTCCCATTGGACAGCAGCCCATTCCTCCACTCCACCAACCAGCCCCATCAAATTTATATCACCACTCACTGCCTTCCCTATATACAGCCTCGTGAACTTGCCCTTGCCCCATCTCGCAGCCATCTTGAAAATGGCAACTGAAATGTTTGCCAAAATTCAATGTGGCTCTCACCCAAAAGCTGAAGTTACATATCAATTCCTTGCTTACAGAAAATTCATATAAAAAGATAAGGATAAATAGTAGAGGGAGAAAAGGAAGAAATAATATTACATTACAGCCAAATGTGATATAAAAGAAATTAAGAAAACTGACGTCATACAAACAGTGCCACTGGAGGCAAACAAACTCTCTGATTTTGGATGCAGCAAAGTGGCAATTCTCTGCGATAGCTACTTAAGTAGGTTCAGAAACACTACACTCACCCACTCATGTTCATCAACACCCTCCATCCCATCCTGCTCAAGCTTCAGATTCACTTCCATTCGACTGCCAACTGCTCGCTGAATCTGCATGACAGAAAAATCTTCACTCACAAAATCACCCATTCTGCTTCTAATTGCATAAAACTGCCAAACTTCAGCGATTACAGTGAACATTATGTTTCAATGTACCAACACAAAATGCAGACTTGCAAGTTTACAAAATCCATTAATCTATTCTGCACATACAAAACTGCCACAAGGTAAGATGTTTAATGGTATCAGCTAAAGAGATTATTTAATGTAAAAATGAAACATTATGGATTATGTACAAATAGTGAATTGGTTAAAGACTTAGAACATGAAGTCCTGGTCTACTTTCAGGTGGTACAAGCATGCTGATAAGGATTATAATCAAGAGTTTCCAGATTAGTTAAGATGAAAACATTTGTTGAGACACTGAGACGAAAATGAAAACTCTACACGCAAAATGCAAATATTTAAATTCATATACAAAGGATAAAACTCATATTTAATCAAAAAGCAAGTTAAAGGCCATCAAAGCTATGCTATAATTTGGAACTTAGTTTCTGGAGGCCTGGCTTCAATCCTAGTCTTAGGGCAGTCCATATGGAACATGTTAATTTTTCTCATCATTTGCATAACATTTCTTCAATGCCATTAACTTTACTTCCATTGTGAATATTTATTTCCCTATATTGGAATCAGTTCATGTGCTGCTGACCTCCATTTAGAATCACAGGTTTTACTTTTTTTGTGATTTCAACTACTCTTCTCTCAGCACTGAATAGTTTGACCAGTCTGTTTCCACCTTGCAAGCATCATTTTAGCTCTCAATGTGTGTTTAATTTCAAGTCAGCTGTTATTATTACTTAATCTGTAACATGAGTCTTACTGTGCAATGCAGTTCTTTTCAGTATCCACGTTTGTTAAGGAATGATAGTAACATAAAAGTAGGGGAAAACTATATCCTTAGAAGAAAAACTCAACATATTACAGGACATTGATAAACATTTTTCACATTTCCTTGATGAAACAACTTGGATTATCAGTATCAACTCTGAAAATGACGGTCAAAAACATGTCGCTGAAAAAATGCAAATCAGCGTGAAAGATACCAAATTCATTTTTGAAGAAGTAAACACATTGCTTATTCTGTGCATAAACTTTCACAGTGTTTGACAAATTATTTTAACTTGCATCAAGATACTGTATATTTTTAGTTTCTGAGAATTATATGTCACCCTCAGTGGACTAGTGGTTAGTGTGCTTGCCACTGGACCCAAGGTTCACGGGTTCAAACCTGGCCAAGGTCAATGGACTTTCAAGGGTGATAAAAATCTATAGCACAACTTCCTTCGGAGGGCAGTCCCATGTCGTAGATTTATGGCATGTAAAAGAATCTTACAAGCATGAATGAGGTATTTCGTAAGCAAAATTCGGCAGCCAGTTCTCACCCATGTCTCTCCTAATTCTATACTAGATTACTCTAGCAGACAAAAATCAGGACTGAGTAGAAATTGTTCAGAGGCAGTGGGCCTGTTACTCATTACTCACAAATGCACAGTTCAAAGATCAAGAAAACTCCGAATGGAGAATGGTTGTAGAGCCAAGGAAGAAGAGAATTACATAACAGAAAAGTGTTCATAAACTGCTTAGTAATTTATGTACTTTATTGGTTGAGGTTTCCAATTAAGGTCAAAGTGAAGGCAAACACTAAGCTTATTAATTTTCATTTCCCAAAATTTTCATCCCCACAGTGTACACCATTTTTCATCAATCCCCCTCAAACTGTAAATATGGGGATAATATGTATTTCAGTTCTTCCCTGCTAATCATTATTCCACAAATGCTCTACATAAATCCATCAATCATTAGGATGCTGGGACAATGGGCCTATTTGAGGCAGCAATGCCAAGGGAGTCAGTCTCATCCCACTCCTATCGAAATGAACACTAATATTTACATTTGACAATAATTTGTTCATGATGAATGTTCTTTATTATGCATTTCTTGCACAAAATGCATAGCAAGAACTCATTATGGGCTGATCATGTCTGTCCGTAAAATAGTTCGTCATGTCTCATGAATACACCAAACAAAATACTTTGAATTACCTGTTTTTTTTTCTCCCCTTCATCAGTTTCAATAATCAGGATTCTACTGTACCATACTAGAATTTCAAATGGTTATCTTGTGGGTTTATGCACCATGATAATTTGGTATCAGATTACAGACTCTTCTGTAAGTGCAAGTTAGGTGCACTTGCTTTATATCTGTATGTAAGGAGTACCTGTTCCTGCTTTTCTTTGGTTGCACCAGTTATGTCCGAATTCCATCCCAGATGATTATATGGCTGCTGAGAACCAGGAAGACTTCCACTTACTGCTGTGCTTCCCGACGTTTTACTGCTGGATTTCTCACCGCTTCCTGCCACACCCTGTGCTCCGGACACTTCAAACAGATCAATACATCCAATCAAATTGAAACAATAAATAAGAATTAATATGTAGGATTTGAGGTTTTCACAGCGGTGAGTCTGAAGATTGCTGTCTTCTGGGTTATTTCGCAATGTAATCTGGTAGATCTACCAGACTACATGGCGCAATAACTCAGAAGGAAAAAGTGTAAAAAAAAAATAATAAGGATTACACATTTTCATTTCATTTATGGCCCATATGCATAGATTCAATGTCGTCTTCCTCCCTTTGAGCTACCATGTGTCATAATGAAACTGAAGGTTCCTAAAGCTAAGACTAATTAAAATCATATTACAAGTAAACACTGATGGACTCACAGCACTCCATGCCATCTGGCTTCAGGCTCTGTCTAGGTGGCTGTTTGTCCATCCCCTGGAACCACTGCGTGCTTGTCAGAGTTGGCTTCCACGTCACTTTGGTTGGTGGGAACAAGTCATCTTGGAACAGATCGCTCTGCACAATGTAAGAAACTCTACTTTAACCACCACAGTTCAACTCAAAACGGCCCACAGGTAAAAACAAAACTCAATATAAATTATATCTGTTGTCATCCTGACACAAGAACATCACTCAAAGGTAGGGATGCTGCACACAGAACATGGTGCCTCTTCATGTGGCCCCTTTAACACATTATTAAGTAACTTCTAGGGCTGATCCTAGGAAACAGAAAATTGGGGGCAACTGTGGTGTTAACAAGTCATTAGAATCAGGTCGCTAAGTCCCCTCAATGTATTAATTAGATAGCAGTCAATTACACCAAATGAGTATGAAACTATTCATGAAAACATGAAAATCAACAGATATTAATTACTCTACATGAGCTACCTATTTTGTGGAGGGGAAATTCACTTATCAACTCTCCAAAATAATTGAAGTATTTAGTGTTGACACTATCAGCAAACTTTTCACCAGAACATGTGTGAGCTCAACACCGTCCCAAAATTTTGGGTTGCAATGTATTTTTCAAGTATCAGAAGTTTACATTGTGTTTAGTAAAGTTTCATGCCAACTGTATTATATGTAAAACTTTTCCCAATGTGCACTGTTGATGCAATTAATTTGCTTCAGCTTGTTTTCAGATAGAATTGTGACAACAGACTTATCACTGAAACTATTTTGAAAACAAATGAAAATGTTATTATAATATGTATCATGTTTTTCCTGTCATTTGCTCCATGTAAAACAAATAAAAATGTTATTATAATATGTGTCATGTTTTTCCTGTCATTTGCTCCATGAAGATGCATCAGTTACTGTTCTCGTTCCAAGTGGCCATGCTGTAGAAATTATTGATTTCTTGGCTGAGAATTTTAAAATCAGGTTCAAAGACTTTTATAGCCATACTACAAATGTACAAATCTTTGAAAACCAATTCTCTGTAATGGCCAGTGATGCTGCTCTTCTGTCCATGACGGTGGGCATTTCATTACAATTTCACATTTACAAATCTCTGGATGTGCCTTTCCAGGGATCACATCCCAGTTGTGCAGCTGCTTACTAATTGAACTGTTACACTCCCTACTTTCCAACATTTATCCTTTACATTAAATTACCTTAATTCTTGGTACAGTAAACGAGAGTGGTTCGATAGTGTTGTTTGTCAGTCGCAAAGCCCGAGCAAACTCAACATTGCTGACATCACAAACACTCTTTGGAAGGAATGATAGCCCTTGGTGCAGCGAGTTACAGCGATGATGGCTTAGAGGACAAAGGTATGGCGCTTCTTCCGTCACTTCAAATGCATAAATAGTAGAGTCACCCTATAAGAAGAAGCACGCAACAAACAGGTAAGTGTATGCCACACCCAAAAATGTGGCTGCTGTAGGCATAAACTAAATTCTTCAATGAAATTATCATGATCATTTCTTCATTGAATATGTAAAACAGCATCCATGTTACAAATTTATCATTTACTTTCTACAAGTGTATTAAGATCAGCAAGTTTTACCTTCATTACAAACAATGGATATCAGTGATTTATACATACCTTTCCTGTAAGGAACAGGGTAGAACTGTCTTCATCATAGAAAGGCATGAGGATTGCTGGAGAAACATCCAATCCTACTGTATTTAAAGGCACGCTTAAACTATCTGCCTTGAATATCTGAATCTGCCTTTCTGAAACCCTGCACAACAGAAATTAACAACACAATTCTAATAAAAGTGTATTCATCCTAGACTTAGTTTCAATCACAAAAACAATGCCTTCTTCTCTGTTCCACCTGTGTCTGAAAATATAGACAGAAAAAAAGAAGTTTGCACATTAACGATTCCCAAACAGACTTTGAAAAATTAATTCCTTCATCTTTCTTTAGGCAAGAGTCTCTCTGCTAATGACAATCAACATTCTAAGTTGGACTTTGACCAAAGCACAAGAATCAACACATTACTTTTGCACTTTAGCCACTTATACCACATATCAAACAGACAAGTAAAGAAGAATAAGGCCAAGACACTGAGATCAGAAAATCACATCCAGTGTCTACAACACAACAAGCAAAATTCAATCTCAGCCATAGGTATGTTCATGTGTGATCAGTACGGCCCAGAAATAATTTCACACAGCACATTCCTCCAAAAGCTGGTGAGTGTTCAGCCGGTCAAGAAATTTCCCTGTCTTTTACAGAACCAAAAGATTCATTACCACGCCAAAAGAGCCTGCCACTAAACACTACACTCAGCCAGATGAATGCAGTCCACACACCCAAGATTTATTTATTTAAATCCCCCCCATTTAGTCAGGCGGCCAGAATATTTTGGCATTTAAATTCTTCAAATGGCAGAAAATCATTAAATAAACTGTAGTCTGTTCACACAATTTTCCCCATATCAGAGTTTCAAAACAACCAGCCTGATGACACAGGTTCCATTTTCCAATCTGGCCCCTTTTTTAACTCTTTAAAATACTGAAAAACAGAATAAAGTGGCAGAAACTTTTCAATACACTGTACCATAGCTTCAGAACGGCATTTCCTCTGTCACAACTGCAGATGCCCAAATGGTCAAAGTCTTGTAACAGCTGTTTATATTATTAAGACATCTATGGCGGTGTAGTAATATACCCATTTCACCGGTCCTTGCTGATTTCAACAGGGATATATAAGTCTGGTAATCTGTAGAGGAAAAATGGCCTAACCAATGCAGATTTATTTCATGTTTGTACCAGTTTGGTTCTGAGAAACTGATTTCAAGCACAGAGGAAATTTCCAGGCCCAAAGCATTGTGTTTCTGCCTGTAAACAGACCCAAGTATCAGTGAAATAGTTATTCATGCATGACAACCAATATACAGGAAGATATTATCATTTTTAATTTATTTCTTCTATGTAAACAACACCGCCACGGTGGTCTAGCGGTTAGAGCGCTGGCCTTGTAATCCTGGGGTCTCGGGTTCGATTCCCGGCGGTGCCCGAATTTATAACTTGTGTTGGGCAAGGCCGTGGTCTAGGCAACACGGAGTTTTCCTCCGGGGGCTTCCCCGGTTTCTCCGTGGCATCCCAACAATTACTCCATTCACACACAGAAGAAGGCAATGGCAAACCACTTCTGGATCATCTGCCAAGAACGTATATGAACAGGTCCCAGTCCGAGAAAACGATGGATGGATCCTGTTCATATGGACCTGTCATCAGACAGAACACTAATAATAAAAAAAAATGTAAACAACCCAGGCATTTCATGAGAGTATAAACTATGAAATGAGTTAGTTTTAAGAACTGGCATCTGAAGCACAGTTCACCATTGTTCCTTCCCAGTGAAAGATGGCTTCAAAGAGGAGACTTCAAGATGAAGACACAGCACAGAAACTGATTTTAGACTGACTCAGATGCCCACATATCTTAAGATGACACTTCTGATCAAAGTGGCAGTGAAACTGAAGAGGACAACAGGACAGACAAAGGCTACAGAGGCTCGGCTGACACTGCACAATCACAAACTTCTGCACCTGTGATATACAAGTGGGTTGAGCCAAATTAAGCCCCTCACACAAAGAAAGATTCATCAACACTCAGCAACTTCATGCTCTTTGTTCTTGAAATCATGCAACTGTTGCTGGAAAAGACAAACAGATATTATCATCAATTCTTAGACACGCTTGATGACGGGAACTCTGCCCTGCCTGATGTGACTATACAAGAAACATACTATTTTTTCTACTGTTCTTCAGATGGCTCATGACCAAAGAGACAGACTGAAAGACTACTGGTCCACACTAGAAAAGTTCTTTATAGCCTTTTACGGACACACAACAAAATGAGACAGAGTGTTTCATGAACAGAGATTTCTCCATTTTAGTTACAACATAAATGACAATTAAGACAGGTTGTGAAAAATGAGAACTATTTTTGATATACTCGATGATGTATATGCCAAATACTACATTAGCAATCAATGAAATCATTGCATGGTTTAAAGGGAGAGTCATTTTCAAACAGTATATACTGAAGAAACATAAAAGGTTTGGAACAAAAATATACAAGCTACATGCCTCTAATGGATAAACACATAACATGTGACATAAGACACAAGAAATACTGGCCCTCAGAAGGAAGATAAGTTAGGCGGCAAGTGTGTTCTGCAAAAAACAGACAAATGCAGACAAAATTCAGATGTTCAAAATGTAATATGGGGTTATGTGATGATCCCTGCTTCAGAGGGTATCACACACAACTTGAAGACTGTCCAACACTATGCTCAAAAAAGTGGAATACAAAATGCATGTGCTGTAATTATACTACTACTTGCAATGATCGCCCTGATGATGGAGGTAGAAAGACCTCTGAAACGTCAGCAAACTTCTACCACACTACACAGCACAACAGCCCAGAAGACAGCCATCTTCAGTTTTTCAGAGTTTTAATTGTTCTAAAATCTCTTCCTGTTCTCATGGTGTAATCGTATCAAGTTTTGTGCAGATCAGTTTTATCCATTTTCAAGCTACAAGCAAACATGCACACATACCCACAATTTAAAATTTCAATTTTATACATGAGTTACTGATAATTTTTCAATTGATGGAATAAGGTGGTTTAGAGGGTGTGGCTTTTATGAAAGGGACGAGATAAGGTAATGCTTTTCTAAATTATTTTTAGATATTTCTGGCCCATTTTTACATGTGGTAGAACAAAGACAGAATGACTGCTTGG
The DNA here is from genome assembly GCF_000696155.1 of Zootermopsis nevadensis. The sequence goes on from NW_019060214.1 coordinate 42,170, forward strand.
ACAAAACAAAAAATACTTTGAGATTTTAAAAAATTCACAGGGATTTTTGTAAGTAAACACACCCCTTAAAGTGGATGATTGTAATACAGATAAATTTCTGACAATCTTAAAAGCCAATGAAGTCACATCAGAGACATATATATCTTATTTTACAAGTATATAATATTTTTAACAATGTCACAACGTAATAGGACAACAGTAGCCTCTTACACTTACATGTTATGAGATACATATGTTGCTTTCAGCCTTTAAAGTTTAAAATATATTTAATACTAACATAACATCTACACCTAGGTCTCTCAGTTATTCCCTTCCCTAAAAGTATTCAAATAGAACGCCACATGCATTTCTCATCTCCCTTTTCTTTCATTCATTGTCCTGAACTTGATCACAATAATGTTTGGTAAAGAGTACAAATTATGAAGCACCTCATTATACACAAGTCTGAAAGTTTGTGACGATGGTGTGTTGTTGAAACAAATTGTTTTCTGGACATTATCCATCGTCCAAGATAAATCAATAAAAACCATGACGTTTCAGAGATGGGATTCTAGCTCCATCTTCAGGTAGACCTACTCTGTTGGGCCCAATCAATAGAGCTAATCCCTATCTCCGGACAATTTGCTTCACCTCATTATGCAATTTTCTCCATCATCCAGTTACTTTCTGTTCCTAAAGTCCAAATATTCTCCACAGCAATTTGTTCTAAAACAGCCTCAATTTTTTTTCCCACGTGGTGAGAGACCAGAACCACAAAATATTCTAATAAAATATCAGTAGCATAAGTAGAAACAAAAAACAACTTACTTATCAAATCCTGTAACGACAATGAAGCGCCCTTCAAGGGCCCAAACAACCCGAGCCCCTCGCGATCCTATTGGTCCCCTGCCTTCTCGGACTGCTTGACTCTTTGAACGAGGTTTGTACACACGCAATTTGCTGTCTTTGCTTACAGTGGCACAGTATGCTCCACAAGGGCTCCATGCAAAGCTGAACATCTGAAAAGAAGAGAGGGGAAATATCTTTGTTTAGTATGTTAGTATGACTCTTGTATAGCATTAATGAGTACAAAGAGTCCTGTCTCATCAGCATTAAAATGTAAAAGCATGAACACTCAACACAGAATTTTAGGTGTTTTAAATTTAAAAATATGATTAACATTTATTCAATTTATTTAATAATAATGTATCACTCCAGAGCTTCTGTACCATCAAATAAAAATTAGCAGGATGATTATGAATTTTAAAGTGTTATACAAGTACCTAATCACTTTATTTTAAGATGTGTCAATTTCCTACAGTTAATTTCATTTTAATTTAATCCCAATGAAAATGTTAGCAATGCAATTAATGAATCCCTCTGCCCAGGCCAAAACATGATTTTCCCAGCTGCATGTTCGCCCCCTACGTGTTTACATGGGATTTTTTTTATTTATTTAGTGTTCTGTCTGATGACAGGTCCATATGAACAGGATCCTTCCATCCTTTCCTCGGACTGGGACCTGTTCATATACGTTCTTGGCAGATGATCCAGAAGTGGTTTGCCATTGCCTTCTTCTGTGTGTGAATGGAGTAATTGTTGGGATGCCACGGAGAAACCGGGGAAGCCCCCGGAGGAAAACTCCGTGTTGCCTAGACCACGGCCTTGCCCAACACAAGTTATAAATTAAACTAAAATAAAATTAACTGAATTATCCAGTGATGACTGAATGATAAACTGGAAGGGAAACAAGTGGAAGTCATTATTGTAAAGATACTATCATGGTATTCATTAGGAAGGACTACATGAAAACCATAAAGAACCTATCAGGATAACCAGTGCCCCAAGCAAGTTTTTTAACTAATTACTTCCTGAATGCATTTCACAAGTATTACCATTGTGACAACCCATGCAGGAGTACCAATCATTCAGCACATATAAAAACAGCATCTTCCAAAAATAAAACAAGTCGTCTAAAGGATTCTGACGATGGTCGATTACTCTTAAAATTATTCATTGTCTGGACTTTTTCTCTTCATTTTAAACAAGGGTGATGGAAAAATTCCATACAATGAATAATTTAAGTGTAAAACAAGAGAACTATCACTGAAACAAACCTGTCTGTTTACTTATGAGCATAAACAAACCTGATCAGTGTGTCCTTGCAGCACAATTCTCTCTGTATGAGTCGCTAAGTCCCAGATACGTATTGTCATATCATAAGACCCTGATGCCAACACATCTTCTGCAAGTGGGTGGAATTTGATAAAGTAGATCTTCTCAGAGTGTCCAGCAAGGACTGCATGAGGCTCATTTGTTGGTTCCGCAAGGCCCTCTTTCGGGATCAACCAGAGGCGAATTGTCCCATCATCACACGCTGCAGCATAACAAGAACTCAACACAGTTCGGTCAAATAGATTAAAACATCATGTGATAGACCAAAGTAAACAGCCATATTTCTTTAAAGCCCATCAAATGAAACCTTCATAATAAAGTTATTTCTGTTACAGGAGAGCCATGCTATGGAGGGAAGATCTATAGGCACTGCAATGCAAATATTCTCATAATGGCAATGCATGGATCACATATTGTATGACTTGTTTTGTCAAAAAAGGTGGGAGTGTGGGTTATGAACAGTAATTATGTAACATCCAGTGTTAGGAGCAGCAAGAATGGATCCAGCACTGCAATTAATACTGGACCAATTGCAAGCAATGAAGCCTAATGTATGTGCCAAGCAGGAGGCAAAGAGAAATGACAGAAGTAATGGCCAACAAGGAATTAAAAATTACATATTAAATTTTGTATAGGGAGGTTAAAAATACATTTTTCATACAAGTATAGATTTGTTTATACCAGGCCAACATAACCCCTAAATTAATGGAAGTTCAAATAAAAAATTTCATCAATTTTCTCAGAAAATGACTCATTAGCCCTTCCAAAATATCTGAGTGTAAGTGTGGATTTTTACTGCACAAACTCTCACTAGTTAAGTCAATTACATTTCTTTTTTCCCCCATAATGCACCAAAGAAATCTTCTGATGACTGAAAACACTTCCACATACCACTGTACATAATTTTTAAATGGGAATGTTCAATGCGGGTGACAATATGCTTACGATTTAAATCTATATCACAAATAACATAAAGGATGAGCACAAAAGAACTTTACACTTTCAAAATGATACTGAAAACAAATTTAGCATACTTAGAACTTCACACCTACAACAGTTGATAGAAAAACTCTTAAAGTTTTGTAAACACCTCACAGACTCGATATGTGCTCCACACAGCAGTTGTCAAGACAATAATCCAACTCACCCCAAACTCTATGCAGAGTCCCTAGTGATGGAAGCTATGGCAGTTGTGAATCACTGTCTCAACTCTGACAAAAGAGTTTGGCAGAGACAAGACAAACACTTTGTCATTTATGTAGCCTCATAAGAAGTCATGCAGAGTTAAGTATGGTGATCTTGTTGGCCCTCTGAACCACAAGATTTCACTGGATCCTGCACAACCAATCCATTACTGAAGTCTGTGTGATTTTATAAATAAATTCTGATGCAGGATTTTAGACACAGATGTCTGTGGTAGCTGCAACTCATGACTCACTTGACATGTTGATTTTGTGGGCTGCATTGGAAGCAAATCCGAACAAGGTCCACAGCAGAATCACACACAGAGGGACAACCAAGACTCTTGCTTTTGCAAATGCACCCTTTATGCTCGAATTTCTTGTACCAGGCATAACTCTATGGTTGGAAGGGTGGTTTCATGTTAAATTGTGTGTGAAATGCACAATGCACAGCTGTTACAGACCCTTTCTTCGCTAACTGCAGAACACAACAACTCCTCTGTCTAGGGGTAGCCATTTTCAAATCTAGCTGTATCTAGCAGAGGTGTACAACAACAACAAAAACCACCCAGTTATTTGAAACAAAACTTTGAGAGTTTTTCCATTGACTGGTGTGAGTGTGAAGTTTTAAGCATGCCACATTTGTTTTCTGCGTCATTTTTAAAGTTAAAGTTCTTTTGCACTCATCCTGTATTTAAACATGTTAGTGATAATAAGATTTGTAGGCTATTATTTTACTGCACAAGGCAAGACAACAGATACCCATTTCCTGCAAAATCCACTGATAATTTACAAGTGTGTAAGAAAGCATTAAGAACCACTGCATTATTAAACCACTGTTCCTCACCAACAGCTAGTCTCTTGCAGTTAAAAGGATCCCATGCAAAGTCCATGATGTTAGTTCCATGAACTAATGTTGGTATGACTCCATCTGGAAGCTTGCCAGTCTTGCTAAGTTCAAACACTGCAATCTTGCCACCTGGTCCACTCAGTGGCACCGCAACTCTTTCATGGTTCGCTGAAAATCAATGCTGTCTTTAAAAACGTTTACTGGCCTAAAAAATACCCAAATATAAAAAAATCTAAATATTTGCTCTCTTGTATTTTATTTTCATAGGTATATTCCTGTTCTCAGTACTTATGTCATACTATTCTGAAGTCATACTTAATTTTCTGTGTCTGAAATCACATATGGAAATATTCTTGTCCAAAGGTATTCATGGCTGATGTTCACTGTGCAACTTCAGCTTTTAGGGATAAGCCACACTGAATATTGAGAATTATTCAATGTTCCTGCTAACATTGCGGTTGCTATCTCATCTTCACGGTGGATGTGTAGTGCTTGGGCATTTTTATAAGCTTCATATAAGGCAGATAGTACAGTACGCTACTGTAATCTTGAGGCTTACAAGGAATGCAGGAAGTCCGAAGCATTAAAGGCAGACGCTATCTTTCTTCCTTCCTCCTTCACCCCACTTCCTCACCCTGCAAGTCTCAAGATTACAGTCGCGGACTATACATGGTTATCAGTTGCCTGGCGGAACTAAACCCGGATACAAAAGACATACAACTATCAACGAAAAACTAGGGGTTTACATGATCTAGTGTTCCTGAAGCAAGGCCTACATAAGCCGGATGAGCCATCACATCTCCAACAAAATTTAGATTATAATTACTTTCCAAAACGTTAAAATATTTTTACTTGAGGACATTATAATATTCTGAATATTGCTGGAAAGAAACATAATGTGTCAAACACCTGATTAATCCATTGACAAATAAAGTCAAAAAAAAAGCTAGAAACACTGCCACAGTGAATTTCTTGCCTCTCACAACAAAATCCCATCACCTACCTCACTTTTGTACTTGTCAAAGATTTAAGAGGGCACTTAAAGTAATAATTACCATGGAAACCATCACATTCTCCAGATATCTGCCTGCTGACATTCCGGATATTTTCAATGTGCATTGACTTGTGCAATGGCGTCCCCTTCAGGTGTCGGAATTTGGACACGCGACCTACATACAAATAAACACAGGGCAAAAGTCACACACATACCACCTTACTCATGGTATAATGATAATTTTCATCTATTGCTGCTATACAGAATGTCCCATGAAATGTTAAACAAACTTTAGATGATTATTCATTGGCTTACTTTGAGTTAAAAATATTACTCTAACATGGGTCAAAATCTCAACCACTGCAGTTATATGATAAATATATTCCCATCATCCATCAACCATTGTGTCCTCAACCATATCTTTTGAGCACTTGCTACATTTATCTTTAAATTAACATTCATTACCTGCCACAGTTCAGAGTCAATAATGAACAGCTTCTAAGTATTTGAATCTGCATCAAGCTGCCATTTCTAACTCTAGTCCATATACTCCATCCTCGCCATGTCAGAGAGCACACACTCACCACTCAGTACTTATTCTGTGCTCAATCATCAAGTAAAGAAGGTTGTTTGTTCTATGTCTGGTTGTTTATGTGAAGAAATCCTCACGTTGTGATCAACGATGAAAACACAGTTTACAAATAAAGAGTAAGCAGACATTAATTTCGTGTACAAATTTTAAGACAAGAAGTTGAACAGTATGTGCATCAGTTTCCCAACCATTGCCACCCAAGCAGAGAAGCATTCAGGAACACATACCAGCAGCTGTGAGACTCAAGATCATTCATCACAGGTACCAGGAAGCATGGCATACAACATGTTCATGACCAAGAAGAGATACTGTAAAGAGGGACATTTTAATCCAAAGCAGTCCGAGAGTAAGTGTTTTTCGAACTGCACATCAAATGCACACATCTCGATCGCAGAAATGGCAAACTTTAAATCAGGAAGGTCTGCATCCAAACCGCTGCAAACATGTGCATCTGGTTATAAAATACGTCAGAAAATGAAGTGGTAAGTCTGAAGAACTGTAAGCTTGAGCAACAACTGGTCTAAATTGTCTTCTTGTACAATAACTTACCAAACACAGTTGAAGTCCTCTTGGGTGTTGGAGTTGTGACCGGTTCGGGCTTCTTGTCCTGTGACTTTCCAGCAGCTGTCTGCTCCTGTGACTGCTGTCGCTGTATGGCAACAGGTGACCTCTTATTTGCCACTTCGTCCACTGCACAGGTTTTGGAATTCTTAAACGAGTCCTGCCTTCGTAAAGGAGTTGGTGACAAAGTAGGACTTCTCTTATCAGCTGCTCCTGCTTCTTGAACAGATGAAGACCTGTTCTCATACATGCGACGCCGTTCTGCTATACTGGAACGCTGTACTGATGCACGTTCAAAATCTTCAAGTTTATCATCTACATCATCAAATTTCAATGCATCTGCTGGAAGTTGTAGATCTTGTTCGTTTGCCACCGAGCTAATTCTCTTCTCATAAAATTTCCTCCGTTCGGCAGTACTGGGAGTTTTAGGTTTCCTGTGTGATGTAGGAGAAGACAGTGGCAAGTCTTCTAAACTTCCACTGTTTGGCTGTGCATCTCTCCCTGAGACATCTTCACTATGTAACCCTACTCCACTTTTATTCTCTTCTTCAAACAGACCTATGCTATCTTTACATGGAGAAGATGGAATATTATCAATTGTTTTCTTACATTTGTCATCCAAACATTCTTCCCCTTTATCCTGAAAATCATTTTCAACACAATATGGACTCTGGTTTATGCCATTATTTTCGTTGTCTATTGTGTGCCAACTGTTTCCATGCCTGTTAGGCAAGACCCCATTCATGGCTTCATGACCTGGTGCTACTGGGACAGAGAAGACCTTTTCAAATGAGAATTCCGTTGTTGCCTTAATGTCATCTTCTCCACTTCCAGAACTGAAGTTGAGTTTAGGAGGTGTAAAAGGTTTTGGTCCGAGTCTAGGCTGCTAGAACAAACCCAAAACTTGTTGAGAAAATGAATCAACACAGCAAAACTACAACAAAGCCATAACATCTACTTCATTCATAGTGCAATGTAAGTTACTTAATGGTATACTATCAATTGGAGTGGTTATTTGGCATCACACAATACGAGAAGATGATTACAAAACTGGAAATGAAGTAAAGTGATTACAGGTTATAGAAAAGTACCACAGAGGACAACAGTCAGGACAGGAGGCATCCCGGCCAACATACAAATCAGGCTCCTTCCAAATTCAAGACAGAAGTGTGTTTGAGCCAATTTACGCAGTCAATATCCACTGTCATACATACATACTACATTTTCAGTTTACTCTATTGCAACATTCAATGACTGGTTAACATTATACTGCCCAAATTGGTGTCAGTTTAGAGTCAGATCTAACACAGTAGTACTCTTTGTATATTAGACTTTTACGCTGCACAACAGTGCAGTACTTGAAGAATCACAGGTCACACCCAACCACTGGCACCAAAATTGGGGGGGGGGGGGGGGGGGGGGACAATAATAGTATTAACATGTCAGATTAAATACAACCTCATCACCTAATTACCTGGCATAAATATACCTCAGACAGTGGAAAGCATATATGTATGTTTCATGTCAGATTAAAAGAAAATTCCTTTAACTTCCTAAAATTAATTTCCTTGCCATTTTGAATAAATATCACACAAATCAACAGCCTGAAAAAGAAAATATAATCATAAAAGTCAGACTTCAGACAGAAAGCACATAAAGAACAGAAAGATCAGTTAAGAAAGAAAAGTGCACATTCATCATTACAGCATACAAGAGCATTCATCAAAACTTTTTAGAGATATTTGAAAATCAGATGAATCAAATATAATACTTATGAACAAAACAAGGCTGTGTTGTTGGTCTGATTTGTAGAGAAAATTTCACTGTGTTTAATTTTTAGAATCAAAGGTACAACAGAGAGATAAGTTGATTCACCTCCACCTAGCACCACAATCTAGACTGCACCTCTGTGCTGTTTATATGCAGTTATCATACGATAAATGGCAAATTGGTTTGTGGCAAGTTTCCCATCTCTTCTTCATTCTACTACCAGTTTAATGTAAAGTCTATTTATTAATTTTGTGGTGAAATTTAAAGCAAAATTGCATTAAAAGATATAAAACTGAAACTTCCGTCCATATACCCAAGTACTGCTAAAATAAATGACAAGTTACATGGAAGTTAAGTAAATTTATTAAAGAATGCTGAGGAACTTCCATTTGAAATTGAATTTATATTCCCACATGGCAAAAAAACATATATACATATATACGAGGGTCGCTCATTAAATAATGCCCCACATTTTTTTTCTCAGCCAATAATGAAGATAGAAAAGTGTACTTTTACATGCTTGAGATTTGATGTTTCTCGCGTTCGTGTACGGAGTTTCAAATGATTCCAACCAATGGCGGAGCTGTAGTGAACTGTTAAAATGGCGTCTGTGAACGACTCTCGTTACAAGCAACGAGCTGTAATTGAATTCTTTTTTGCTGAAAAAGAAACTGTGGTGAACATTCATAAACGTTTGTGTGCTGTGTATGGAAGCTGTGCAGTCGATAGGAGCCCCGTTGGTCGCTGGGCTAAGAGAGTTAAAGCTTCAGGAAGTGAAGAAACCGAGCTCC
>NW_019060214.1:51280-61918 GCF_000696155.1 Zootermopsis nevadensis
CTTTTGGGACAGTGATGGGTTCATTCTTGTGGATGTAATGCCAAGAGGTGCGAGACGCGTACATCGGGACCCTGAAAACCCTCAAGAAGCGTTTTCGACGAGTTCGGCCTCACAAGCATCCAGCAGAAATTTTGCTCCTGCACGACAATGCACGCCCTCACACAAGTCCGAGAACCCGGGAAGAAATCACCAAATTGGGTTGGACGGTGCTACCCCATCCACCCTACAGTCCAGATCTGGCACCCTCCGACTTCCATCTCTTTGGGCCACTTAAAGATGCTATCCGCGGAACAAGATTTGAAGATGACGAGAGCGTGATTCAAGCAGTGAGGACATGGCTACGTTCACAGGACAAGAGCTGGTACCGGCAAGGCATGCACGCACTTGTTCCACGATGGCGTAAAGCCGTACAAGTTGATGGGGACTATGTGGAAAAATAGTATGTGTAAGGGAAACATTGATTTATATTGTCACTAAATTTCAGCCATCTTGAATAAATATATTCTGAGGAAAAAAATGTGGGGCATTACTTAATGAGCGACCCTCGTATTAAAGAAATGTATAATTACGAACTGATATTGATATAAAATTATTTATACCAACATAAAGTTTCATCTCTTTCCAGTACCTACATTTCTGAAACCATCATAGGTTGAATTACTTTACCTGAAGAAGTACTGAACTAAAGTTGTGCAACTTTAATTTATGCTGCTACTACAAGGTCCGACAATCAGTTGACTGAAATACATTCTTAGTGATGTTGAAAAAAAATGGGAATAACATTTAGATAATATTGAGAGGAAATGATGACAAGAACATTGTATTTTGTGTCAGTTAAGCCACTTCAAGAATGAAGAAAAATTGTTACAAACAACATATGATTCAACCATCTGACATTCCACAAATTGATACAAATGTAAAAATGTAAATGAAATGGGGAGAAATTATCACTGATTGATTGCACAGAAGGCAGCAGAAGAAATGAACATAGTAAATGAGAGACCGATTCCGACCAAACATCTGAACATGACAAAATCTGTGACAAAATGGCACCACAAACTCACAATGGGAAAAAATGAGAAAGGAGATTCTCAAACCTTTTTTACAAGACTGCTGGAAGAACCGGACCTTTCAGAGAAAACTGCGGGATGTCATTAGACTCAGGTCATCGAGTACAATCCACAGAAACAAAATTGCCAAATCTTGAATGGAAAAGTCTACAGCCTCTGAGATTGGAAAAAGTATGAATGCTGAAACCATGTTAATTTACCTTTTCAGTAATAAAATAATTTACAGGCACACAATCTTCAAAGGATCAAATCATTTGTTGGACAAAGTAATAAAAGAATTTACAGGCACACAACCTTCAAAGGATCAAATCATTTGTTGGACAACTGAATTTTGCATGATGACAATAAATTATCACATATAACACATTAGGTAAAGCATGTTTTTGGAGAGAAAGTAAATACCAGCATCAGAATATCCACTGTACTTGCCTAATTTGGCTACATGTGACTTCATGTTCTACAAACTAAAAATGTCCTTTAAGGGGCCTTATTTTGAATCACCTGAAGACAATGAAAAATAATGTGTAGGCAGTATAGAACAATCCCAAATGGAATGTTAATGACCTCAAATTAGATAACACTTCCGAATCACCTATATAAATTTATAATATTCTGCACTGACATACAAATACTTTCAAGTACACCATGATGGCAGAATGGCTAGATTATATTAAATTTTAATTTGTGATCAATACACACATTCAAAATGATGAAACTTGAGTAGAAGATGAAACCTTCTCTCAATAAACTATTCCAAAAATACATGTTTTTCCAGTATTTTCCTCCTGAAAAAAAGTCTGGTTCTTGGTGAAGAAACAAATACAATGTTAGTAACTTTCTTCTTTTATATCATTATAGTGGTTCAACCCATATCCTCATTTTAATTTAGGTGTGTTTGATCATGCCACTTCATTTCTATGTTTATTAGTTCAGTAATCTGGAAAGTAATAATTCAAAACATTCCATATTGGTATATTCTTATCAACATTTAAGCCAGGCATGTGCCTAAATGAAAATGTGGTCCCTCAGTGCCTAACTTTGTCCACGTACTGTTGTCAGAGACTATAACCTCATAATTACAGCTAACTGAAGCTCTGTTGGCCATGTGACAAATTGTTCACATTCATGTCAGTATGACTACATTCACTCTCAAAAATGTCACTACAATTATTATCTTCCAATAGTTAACACAATACAGCTTCTTCACTCTCATGCATCCCTCTGTTATGCCCCGCCAAAATGTTGACTAGCAAAGTACAGCTTTCAATCACTAAGCAACACAGAACTGTAAGGTTTAATATAACTACATGCTTGACTGGTTAAAGAAATGACTTATTACTCAACAGGTATGTTTCATCACGCTGAGAGTCCCAAAACAATATTTTAGAAACACAAAGATCAAAGCTATTCATAATGTAATTATTGCAATTTGCATCTTTCATTACAATCACATTGTACACAACAAAATTTAAAAGCTTCCCCTAGTTGCCAATCACTCAAAAAGGTTGGCAAACCCTTATACAGACTAAATATAAACAACATACGAAACAGTGGTCAATTCCACTACTGCAAGCTTTTATATTAAGCTGTATCAAAAACTGAAGTCCATCAAAGGCAGAATTACAACTTTCTACTTCAGTTCCATGTATTTTATTCAAAGGCACAGCAATGAGGGACAATAACTAGCTTTTCTACCTGAATTCAACTTTTACATCATGCACTACTGGTAGGTTTTAAAGCATACTCTACCCAACATGAAAATATTTCAATTAATATTGATCATAAATTACTGTCACTCCTGAATCACATCCTTACTCCACGTTCATAATTTCTTGGCATTTATCTCGATTCATTGTGCCATGTTTGAGAACACTTCTATCATACATTATTAAATTCTATTCCACCACACCTGCAAAGATCATTCCTAATGATGTAACATAAGCAGTTCAGTATTATTTGTTCCACTTATTTAAAATAACACGAAAAAAAGCAGCTGATTATAGAGTACATCTAAATTACATGCACCCACTCTTATAGAAGGGAAAGTAAGAAATAAATGAAAACTTTACCCTAAAAGCATTGCTGCCTGCACTCAATAAGATGGCAGACATAAGCAATATGAATCTTCCCTCATTTGCATCTACTTGTTTTTCATTGTCTTCAAGTACTGATAAAACTGTCACGCACAAAGTCATTCCTCACTGACAGTATGAACGAAAGAACAGCAACAATCTGGGACCTTATTTCTGACATCAGAGGGTGTGGAAACTAGTGAAATATATGGAAGAGCCAGACAAAAGGTTATGAAAGGCTGGAAAAAAGTGTTGCTAATTAAACATATCCTGAGCAACTACAGACTGCAACATTTTGAAAATAAGGATCAGACTGATTACTATACCTATGACAACTGAAGAATCAGCACCAAAAAAACTGCATCTCAAATAAGCATCATTTACGGAAAAAATGACTAAGGCTGACTTATGGCCCAACTATAAAATGTTATTAGCATCGCATCAAGAAACCTATGGTTCACTTGACCAAATGCACTAAAGCGCAAGAAACGAAAAACATACATCAAACTACTGTGGAATTATCTTGTCAAAACTTAACAATAAAATTTCCCTTAAAATTTACTTCAGTTCATATAAACTAAACACTATAAATGTTGGCAGCACAAATATCTCTAAAACTGTTTGATGACAATTCTACAATTTACACTAACAACTGGTTTCAAATAAATGCTAACCTTGTAGCCACCTGTAATAGGCATGGCAGGGTTCACTGAAGTTACAGGAGGAATAACAGAGGTACTAATGGTTCGTGGCTTAGGTTTTGGTGGTGCCACTACCACATCTTCCATCTCTGACAGGGAACCAGTACGTGATGACCGTGGAAATGGCTTCGGTGGTATTATCTGGTGATTCTCACTACTCCCATTCTGCTGGTGACTCTTTGTCAAATCATTATTATGATGAAGACCATTCTCGTCGCTGCTTCGTTCACCACCCTTTTCCTTTTTATGATCTATAACCATATGCTCTTCTTCCTTAAGGTTCATTGTAGTTTGGATTTTTGGTGCCATCTGCTGGGTAACGCTCATGCCTGTATATGGATTACGTTGAAGATGCTTTCGCATCTCAGAAAGCGATCCTCTGTGGACCTAAAGATGTGAAATTAAGTGAACTCATGTATCACACCCATAGAATTTTGATTCTTCAATGAAACATTTGTTATTTCACTCATTTAAGATGACTTGTTTGAGATATGACATACAATGATACACAGTTCAGGATCATTTCAAATATTAATCAGTGCCCATATACTGATTCAAAAACTTCTACCTAATTCAAACAAGTCACCAAGTTTGATGTAACAGGCTATAAACTAATTATGAAGTATGAAGGCTTATTGCTGACTTCCCATTCATTTGCATTACTCTTATAATGCTAACATCACACACATGAAGCCCTGCCTAGTTCAGCAAAATGCACTGACGCAGTAATACACTGTAGAAGAACATGTGACCAATAATGTGAATACAAGAAACCTCAAATAAGTTAAACAATGTGCATTGTCTAAAGTACATTTACATTATACAACACTCTGGAACTTGGTTCCAATCCTGTCTTCAGGTTACCATTATCTTAATCTTCTTCATCTTCTTAAAAAAAAATTCACTTCATGTGGGTTGTGCTATCATGATATTGACAGATATTTCTTCTTTTTATTTTTGACCATAGTGACAATGCTGCTATTCTGAGTTCACAGGAAGTGACAATTCTCTTATGATTAAAGTATAAATCTGTATGATATAGAATATCAGACCTATTTTTTATAACTGTTAAATACTTAAAGATATGTATGATTTAAGGTTTTCACAGCGGTGAGTATGAAGATTTCTGTCTTCTGGGTTGTGGCGCTGTGTAGTCTGGTCGATGTTTACCAACGTTTCAGAGGTCATACTGCCTCCATCATCAGGGCGATGAATCATTGCCCTGATGACGGAGGCAGTATGACCTCTGAAACGTTGGTAAACATCGACCAGACTACACAGCGCCACAACCCAGAAGACAGAAATCTTCATACTTAAAGATATTTAGACAAGTTTGGTCCAAACAATGCTACCATAATGAATCAGACAGTTAATAACTTTCATATTTGTCTGTACACTTCTAGTCAAGATTTGCTTTACACCTAGATTCTGTACAAGCATATTTATGACAAAAACTGACCCCAGTAGACAAAAGTAGAAAATACTTCAGAAGTAAAGTCTATCACACATGCAGAAATACCTAGATATCTCACTACATTTCCTTTTAAAATAAAAAGTATATTTTTTTATAAGAATAAGCACAAAATTGTTTAATTGACTACAGTTTCCTCATTAATAAGTATTCAAAACAAGTATACAAGTCAGTATAAGCAAATGTTTACCATTCAGCATTCAAGCAGCACAATCTAACTATTCAACTATCAAATCCAACTAAATGATGAAACTACAAAATTAAAGAAAACTTGTAATTACCAATATTAACAAGACAAAATTATTTCTTAAAAGGAAGTTACAGAGCATTCAAATTTAAATACAGCACTCATTATTACACACTCCGAATAAACACAAGCCAATCCTGTAAAATGCGTCATTAAAGCCAAAAGCATAACTAAGATTCATTTTAGTCTGAAATGTGTAAATGTTTATCCTGGGGTGAAAGGTCATATAACTCACCTGGATAAAAACTTTAAAACCATACAATTCACCTATATAAAACTGATAACTCTCTGGTAATAAAATATAAAAACTCAATATCACTATACCAAAAACCACACCATTGGACACGATCCTAGGTCAGGTGTATCTACCTCCCACCTTACAGCCTTATTTTTCCAATACCAATCTTAGTACTAGCCTTCCTCTCGCTTTTTGGTCTTCAAAGATATTTTCCATATCTGAAGTACATACAATATTAAGACAAATTTCTGTTTATGTGCAGCTATAATGCCTCAATTAGTATGGTGACAGGCTAGATTGGATTTATTATTATTTATTTAGTGTTCTGTCTGACGACAGGTCCATATGAACAGGATCCTTCCATCCTTTTCTCGGACTGGGACCTGTTCATATACGTTCTTGGCAGATGATCCAGAAGTGGTTTGCCATTGCCTTCTTCTGTGTGTGAATGGAGTAATTGTTGGGATGCCAATGAGGAAAACTCCGTGTTGCCTTTAGATTCCTTCAAATTCAGAATGACTCTAGGCCTCATTTAACCTACAAATGCATAGCAGGGAATATTTCCTTGGGGTAAAGATACCCAGATCATGAAGCTCTTCACTTACCTCTATCTAATCCTGAGGTTGAAAATATGTGGACATCTTGTAAATTTAGATTGTACATGCCTTACAATAATTATGAGTATTAAGCATTTTATTAAGTACTCAAAATTAACTAACATAATTTGTATGCATTTTCACACATTCCCTGCCCATCTCACCTTCCTTGATTTTATCACCTTAATATGTGACAAAGAGAACAAATTATGAAGTTCTTTTCACTCACTAGTAATTTCCTCTCTTGTATGCCAATATATTCTCCTAATCATGGTAAAATACATTCAAAATGTCCAACCATAACCTTGAGCTACACTTCCATACTTTATTAGAAGGCATATGTTATTCCACTAACATGAGTTTCTTCTAACCATTTTTTTAAAATATGAAAACCACCATCTGATTAAACCACAATTATCAACAAGTACTGCAAGTACACATCATTTGCATGATACAGTTTACATTTTTCTGTTCAGTCAGTGTGATAAACTCTGCATTGCATGCGCATTATAGTAATACCCTCGCAACGTTGAAGTTCACAATGCAGGCACAGACGACGGAACCACGGCTCACCATAGACCAACAACAGAAACCTCAACTTAGGCCAGTGGACATTAAGCCGAGTAACTCAATTTATTTAATGCACCAACTCACGTGCAATTAAACATTCAGTGTGGTATTATATGAAGTATGGTTTCATGAAGTCCGACCTTTTTATACTCAGTGCTTTATAACAAACCACTGTCTTATGAATTGTATGATTTTAATAGAGAGACTAATGAATTAATGTTTTTTGCCACTGACAATGACCTCACGAGGTCAAAATGTGTTTGGTACTAAGAGTTTTTCAAAGTGTAAACAGTTTTGTTTGTATTCATGATTTTATATATTTTAGATAAATATTCAACAAGGTTTTAAAAAAAATTATTACCATACTGAGGCCCAAAATTTAAAATGGAAACACACTACACAGCTTGCAAATGTGATTCTGATGAAGAAACACATTCCCTTTGAAGTCCTAAAAATCACATACACCTACATCCCATACTAAATCACATATTTTCTTTCAGACTATGGCTTTACTTCACTGCTAACAGAACAACAAATAAAAGATTATGAAATTCTCAGTTTTCATGGAATGGCAATGGAAAACTAGTATATTCAATCTCTATCAAAACCTTAATTAAAATTAATATTCAACGTACTTAAAAGAATATCTGTTAATAGTAACACTTAATAACAAGCACAACTAAATCAAACAGCTTAAACGCAGTTCATAAGCAGCAAAAAAACTACGAGACAATTAGATGCCACATAGCTTCATACAGCCCAAACACATTTTCTCTACAACCAATAATAATTAAATTGAGTAACGTTCTTAAGATTGGGAATACCAGCAAGTCAACTTCTATATCAATAAAAAATGGAATGTTTTACTTAGCCACAATCATGGCTGATATATATATATATATATATATA
This sequence comes from Zootermopsis nevadensis, assembly GCF_000696155.1. The sequence continues at coordinate 59,155 of NW_019060214.1, forward strand.
CACACGCACGCACACGCACGCACGCGCACGCATGTGTGTGTGAGACTAGCTCAATAAAAGAAAGAAATACAGAAGCTAGATCAACATAAAACTGAAATTGTGGGTATGTTGACTAGTTTGAGAACGGATAAACTGATTTGCACCAAACTTTGCATATATCTTGAGACCAGAAAAGTCAAAACTCTGAAAAAGTGTCCATAGTTTGAGTCCGAGTGAAGGTGTTTCCTACAGCTCAGAAACTAAGCATGGTACAAGAACAGTGTCAATACCAACATTGTTTGTTTCAAAGAGAACATAACAGAAACAAAGGCCATAACACCAAGAAACTGTCCTGGGTTCAAGTACTGAAGAAGATGGTTTCAGTAGCTTAGAAACTTAGCATAACAGAAAATCACAAAGAACAAAATGTTTGTTATGGTAAGATTACAGGAACTAAGATAAAAAACACAAAAACCAGGATAACTGTGACAGCTGCACCTTGTAATAATAAATTTAGATCATTCATCTTCTGTCTGCTATATATCCTAACCTCTGGAGCTATACAGCGTGACAAAGACATGATGACAGCTGGAAGGAATAATCAACAATGAATAATAAAGTTTCTTAGCACAATATCAATATATCAACCAAGACTCTGCAAGGTGCCATATTACCTGTCTGAATAAAGCAATAAATAAATATGTGTTGTACAATTTCACAATCACCTAATATTTCTAAAAATACAACTCCTCGGATATTTATTCTCCCCCAACAAAAAACAACAACAACAATACTTTAAGTAGAGCACGAGATTGAACTTCCATTCCTTTGAGTCTGTGTACAGAGCCAAACTGCTGGAACAACAGTGGGACACTAATTACCTTGATGAAAAAATAGGCAACAGAAGTATAGATTTTATGAAAGATGTGATATCAGAGATGTCTTTAAATTTCTTTCGATATTTCTGTCTCATTTTGACATTACAGGGCAATAACAAAATAATGGCTGCTTTAAGAAAACTATAAATATTACATATGTTTGAAAATTTCAAGAGTTGTTAGTAAGCAAACTCATTCTATAAAGTTGTCTAGACAAATACAAATTAATCTCTAACAATCTAAAAAGCCAACATAAGCATTTTAAACACACAACGTACTGTTTTTTGAGAATATACAAAACTTTTAATAATATCATGACAAAGTAGGACAATACAGCCCCGCTCAACCAACTACAAATACAAATCATGGGAAATGGATTCCCCATTCAGCTGACAGAAGTTATCACGTTTAATGGCAATCACACTTTTGAGAGCACTGCATCCATACACAGCATCCACAAACTCACAAACATACAGAAATAAAAGAAGGCAGCAAATGAAAAGAAATAAATAGACCATGAAAGAGAAATTAATAATATCCATTAACAAAGACGCATGCACTATGAATTATAACAACAAACAAAAATTACTTGTTTAAAGTTGCATTGCTTCTACACCAAACCATGAAAAGCAAATTTAATTTGAGTGCAGATCTTACCAGCCAGTAATTTTGCTAACTAGTAAACATTTTCAAATGTAGTTTCAACAAAATAACTAATCAGGAGTAATAAAAATTAACTACTTAATTTCAAACACTGCAGCTTTGCTACAATACTAAAGAAAATTAATGCCTGATTAGTCCTACACATCACAAATAAGATAAGCCAACAGCAAATTTTTATCCTGTTAGCATATATGTGACCACTTATATGAATTAATAGAAGATAGAAGAAATCAAAATATTTCCAATTTTCAGTCACAATCACATGACTTATAAAATAATGACAGCAAAAAATAAATTGTATTAAAAATATATTAAAATTGGCCATCAATCACAATATAAGATAATTAAAAGATTAAAATATCATTTTTCGTTCCTTATCGAGTACTCGATTTACATGTGGAACATTTACGACATGTTTCGGCTATCAATAGTGCCATCATCAGGTGTTATGTTATAAACTTTTTAACAGAATTACTGAATTTTACTGATTTTTTAATGATTTTTAGTTTTCATTTTTCTTATCATTATATGAAAACTAAAAATCATTAAAAAATCAGTAAAATTCAGTAATTCTGTTAAAAAGTTTATAACATAACACCTGATGATGGCACTATTGATAGCCGAAACATGTCGTAAATGTTCCACATGTAAATCGAGTACTCGATAAGGAACGAAAAATGATATTTTAATCTTTTATCTTATATTGTGATTGACGGCCAATTTTAATATATTTTTAATACTATTTAAATAAATCACAATATGACGCACCTACAATATCTTAAAAAATAAATTATCAAGAATCCAATGGCATATTCTCAATTACTGAATGCCAAGTTTTGAACTCTTGCATAATAAACATTTTATACAATGGCCATGCCAGGACCCGAAACTCTGGCTTCTCATCAGAGGGAAAGATATGGACCAAGGGCAGCAAGCATGGAACAAGTCACACTGCAACAAGTTTCTTCTGAGGGCTTAAAATATCCCATGAAAATCGTCATTCTATCAGTACTCCAAACTTGTACTATCCTTCACATGTGAGAGTTCAGACAAACAAGGAGAATATCCTGCAGAAGATTTGGTTTGAAGCAGTGCAATCGGGTACTGATCCAAGCCACATCCTCTACTTGATATTTCCAACCACTTCTCACAGATGTTTCAACAGATACATACTAGCTTAGGCATCTTGCAAATAAATGACTATACCTTGTTCTTAAATTTATATATGTTCTACCATGTGCACT
>NW_019060214.1:66657-99424 GCF_000696155.1 Zootermopsis nevadensis
AAAAAAAAAATTACGGTTTTCATTTGACTCACCCTCGTATAATATCTTTGCAGATTATCTTACACAAGAAGTATTTTAAGACAACACACAAATCACACTTCACTAAATGCCAACCGCTTAGTAATGAGAGCCTACCCATCGCATTGTTCACTAACTGATATGCCACTTCTGCTATCAGATACTTGATTATTACCAATTTCATTATCACTGCCACTAGATTCTGCTTCTGAAAGATTTTCTTTCAAACATCCCAAAACCGACACAATATCAGCATCATTCATCTCTTTGTTCTGTGCCATACTGCATATGAGGGAAATTACGGCAGTTAAAAGATTTTTAAAATATGTTTAGTCGAATATGTGATTTAATGATCCTTCTATTCAGCACTCAAAGCCTCAAAACAGCACTGACTGTCATGGGTTTGCCATTGTCAATTGCTCTGATTTCCCTATTCCAGTGGACGCATTCTGATTGTTACAAGCTTGTAACTATATGCTTCTATGTTTGGAGTCCAAAATGAGAAGATGACAACAAGGGATGGTTCAAGCACAGTTCAGGCAGTGATTTGTGTTCAGTCAGAAAAGTTCAGGACTGAAGCAGAATGTTGGTACTCATATCCAGTGAATTTGCATCCAGATACATTGTTAACATATAAACATGATGAGCATTGCCTGTAAGGGAATGGACAGATTAACGCAGATGCAATTCTGCGTCTCTAAGTGGTTATCATAAACATTAAACCTGATATTACAAGGGTTGTTAACAAAATATGTTTGTCTTATAGCTCACTAAACTGATGTTTAGACTACAGTACTATGAATACTTGTAAGCTTGTGATATGTAATGCACGTTTAACTGCTTGAAGGAAACATCAGTATTTTTAATTGCACTGATGGTACAGGAATGTGTATATACTCAGAAAATCTGTAAAGAAGAGATTACCTAATAAATTTGGGCAAAGATGGGATAATATTAAAATGATTTTAAGAAACAGGGTTAGAGGATAAAGAATTAATTAATTTTGCTCTGAATAAAGTCCAGTGGTGAGCTCTTATGTTTGTTGTAATGAACTTTAGGGATCCACAAAATGCAAGGGCATTTTATGCCTAGCCAAGCAATTATTAGCTTCTCAAGGACTCTGTTCCATGGAGTTAGTCAGTCAGTGAGAAACCTCTAGCACCAACAGTTTCGATGTTATGCCATGTCCCCACTACACCCTACCTGCTGGCTAGTGGGTCAAAAGTAGCCTTTATTGCTGGCTCCACTACTGTAGCTCTAGCCCTTCCAGGTGGTCTGAAGAAACCCACGTAAGAGAACAGCAGCTGACCTCACTCTCTAGCCCTCACTTTACCACAACTTCAGGAAATATTACCGTTACCAAATTACAAGAAAACTAAGGAAAAGATAATTGCAAATTAAATAATAACAAATTAATACTAAAATAAAAAGAAAAACATAATCCAATCAATTTAGATCAAACATAGCAACTGCATATAATAGTAAAAAAGGGTAACAAACCTGGAGACATACAATATTAGCTGACTGTACATATGACAAGAAGTTTGTACAAAAATACGACATAACACAAGAACAGTAAAATAAATTAAAGCCCCACCTGCAAACTTACAAAAAATTAAAATACATTTGCATGCCCAACTTACTAATTACAGAGAATTATGAAAGGACCCACAACAAGAAATGTACCCACTTTCCTGCCAAGAAATGGGCCTTACAACCACCACCCACACATTAGCCATGCAGATTTCCATTTACCAACAACATATTCCAAACTGAAACTAAGCAGTAATAACCATCTCCACACAAGATTACATCTCAATTCTGCCTCAACTACACAGCTATCATTGGCATAACACCTTGGCTGCCTGTAAAAAAATTATACAATTACTCACCGCTTACTACCTAAATCTCCTCACCTAAACCGTAAATTACACCTTGTACTTGGGATGCGACTGCAACCCCTTTTCTTTAATAAGACAACCACTCACACCACACAGGTCTATAAAGACCAACATTACCGGACAAGCCGACTGTATATTACGCAGATACCAACCATGATCAATATGGTTTCTGTAAGAATTACACCATCTCACAAAGAACAAGAAAAATATCACAGCTTTACCTGTCAGACTTCACAACACATTAACAAACTCTCTGAGAAAGGGGGCCTTGTGCTTACAGATTCTATAAGGGTTAAATGAAACTGTTTTGAACTTGAGCACAATATAAAACATGTTTTTCCCAACCACTTTACACCACATGAAACATGCAGCCACAGGGTTCACACAAGTGAGATCAGAGATGGGAGGGTACAAAGGGATTGGTTAAGACTGATATTGTGACAAGCTCACATCACTAACATGTGGACAGGCTGGAAAGAGGAATGAAGAATAGCCAACTAGGCTTCACGAAGTCCCAGAATTTTTTTCAAATACATTCACTAGATGCACATGATGTCTGCAGCCTCGATTTATGTTAATTGGGTTCGACTCTAGCAAAAGGCATGAGAATTTATCATCACCAACATCTTAATCTCTCGAAAATGGAGTTTACTGCATGAGATATATAACGGACAGGATGTGTTAACTACAAGATGGGGAACAAAAATTACATGTGCATGAAACACTTACACAGCATTTCTTTCTCTGAGCTGATATCCCACAATGTCAAAGTTGTATATGAAGTAGTCGTAAGAAGAAAATCGGCTGTCGGATGAAAACAAACAGTTTCCACCCTTCTCTGCTTGTGAGAGAAAGTACATTCTGCGTTACTCAAACTTTCTTCCAAGCCTTTCTCTGGAATGTGCCACAGTTTCACCTGAAACATGACATACACACTCAACAAAGATTCCCATAAACTTCAATGGTACCAGTCTTGATAATATATGATATAACCACAAGGCTTAATTAGTAACACATTTATTTTAAACAAAGGAAATAAGACTTCTGTCAAAAATTAGATGAGTTATCATTGTCAAACTTCAGATGCTTTACCCTCAAGAAAAGGGCCTTCTAAACATTCTGGTTTACCAGAGCTAGTATGAACATGCTTGTGGCACCAAAAGAAATCACACTTTTGTAGTCTAAGAACTGTAATGATATGCCAAGACATAAATAATTGATAATCACAACATAAATATTATCCAAATTACCAGCACATCACAAGTCAAACCTTCAGCAGAACATGCAAAATTGCTTGTCTGCACTGCAGTCATAATCTGCTGCAGTTTCTCCATGACACACAACTTCCACAATAAAAGAAGACAATTACACAACTATGCTAAGGTGAACTTTGGTGCCATGAGATTTTTTGGAACATTTCAATTTCACGCAATTATGCACCAAGATCAATAATTTAAAATATGGCACGTAAAATAAAATTACTAACAAGACAGTCCTGTGAGCCAGTTGCTAATAAACCATCATGGAAAGGTGAGAAGTCCATGTCTGTCACTGTGTCTGTATGAGCATGAAGAAGTGGCATTGTCTTACTCTTGCGACCACAGTCATCAATTGGAAGCACTGCAAGACTAGAACCTGAAAAATACAGAACATTCACACAAGCATAAACACAACATCAGGTACTTAATACCAAGCCATTATAAAATTGTAGTTTCATAATTAATATCCAAATTCAATGAAGACCACTGTCAAAACTTCTGTAAATCTGTAAATAACGTTAAACCTCACACTATCATAAATGTAAGAGACATTCGTTTTCTCTAATTAAACAAATACAAGTTTCTGCAGAATTTTATCGGGCAGATTTGTTACGTACCATTATGGTCAACATTAAATGCCATAAATGCAGCCGAAGCGGCAATGTTGTTCCCATACGTTTGGTAAGAACCAACAGAAATGTCTCGTATACAAGCTTCTGGCTTCGGAACGACTGGAGCAGCATTCTTGTATTTCGAAGCCTTGAATCGCCACGCCATTCCTAAATTTCTCTTCGTAAAAACAACTCATACAACAAAACACACACTGAAGGTATTTTAAGGGTTGGGTTTAGGCTTACAAAGGGGAAACTCAGGGAGGATACTGCTTTCGACGTTTATAATTCTCATACGAAATCATATAATTGTTCCAAGATGTACAAAATGTTAATTTGATATGAATCTCATTCAACACCAGTATATAACTTTCACTGTTTATGATAAATTAGGCCCTATTCCGCCCACTCTCTATGACTTTCCGTAAACAGCGTCGGATGACAGCTACGAACCGGACAATGTTGCCAATGCACACAGATGAGCAATGCAGACGTCATAAATAAAGTTGTCGTTTTAAATAATGCTTTAAATCTACTTTCATCATGTCTGAGAATCACAGCTTAAAGGAATCCTATTTTATTTTTTCCAATAATCTCATAAACAAAATATCCCACAATGGGATTTTGTAAAAGCATAATATTCATTATTCTGGCACCCTGAAAAAGGATTGTGATGCAGTGTGTTTCAGATGAACCACCCTTAAAGTAATAAAACAATGTGTTGAATATTCAGAATTTTATATTTTTATTTTTCTTGAATTATGCATCTAATTCTAGTCATTTATTCCAGAAATAATTTAATTGTACAGCCAAATTTTTATTGTTATCGAGTGAAGTGCTACCATGTGACATTCGCACAAAAGCGCTGAAGTCCATTGACAACGAATTCGAATTCGTTGACACAGTCAGAGAGTAAACGACTACATCTTCACAGTCGCACCACTTAAGCGGCTCAACTCGAAGCCATTTTTAAATTGTGATCCTCAATAATATTCATCCTACTGCCGTAAAAGTTCTTGGAGAGGAATCGTAGCTGAAATGGTTCGAAGCAATTTTGTGAAGTGTCTGAAAAATAAATTTGCATTCATTTTGGTTAGATATATCCCTTATATTGTGTGAACCTTAAATGAAACAGTATTTAGTTTGCTCACAAATTGATCGTAGTAGAAAACAAAAATCCCAAAGGTGTTCGTTATGACACATACTATTTAACGTTATCTCCTCAAACGTCATTTGGAAGTGGCAGTAAATAACAAATACGACATACCAATATCTGTCACTATTCTTTTCAATGTCTTGTGAAAGTGATGTATTTGCAAATTAACTCATACGTATCCATAGAAATGTAATAATCAATTTTGTAGAGCTCAATACTTCACTTCCTTCAACACCCCTTCTGTCAATATGGCAACATCGCAATACATTAGATTTGGGGTGGGGGGGTTACGCATTTCGCTGCACAGTGACGGACGAATAATTTGTATGATCATTGATAGATGGCAGGATCTGACGGGTGTGACGTCACCCAGTTTATACGACATTGACATATGGCAAAACTGGCGATTACATTTTATATACCTTTGGAGGTGCATCAAAACTGATCTTTGCTATCGAATGGTTAGCACTCATGCTTCGTATTCAGGAAAGTCCTGAGTTCAAATCTGTGCCAAAACACCGTTTTTTATGGCTAAGGCGTATCGTGGGTTTCCTCCAAATACTTGGCATCAATACTGGTGTAAATGCAGCAACGATTAAAATTTACCAATATCTACTTTCAAACACCCCTCCTTTAGGGTCCTTGTCAAATAATTCATCCCTCCCTTTCATCCTTGTTGATGTAAATAAACCATAACTCATTTCACTTCGCCCAAGATGATGCAACAAGTAGACCCCTTCCCATATGTGGCAGTTCTTACACAGATTAATAACCATCTTATATAAGACACAGTCAAATCTGAAAAGAGCACAAACAGAAATTTTTATTTCCTGTGGATGGCATTGTTGGAAATAACAGCCCATTTGACTTGGTCTTTTCATAAAGCTGGATGGGCTATAGAAGCACTTTAAAATTAAATACAAAGTGATCAAAAAGTCACAAACCTATATTAAAATATACATTGAATGGCAATTCAATACAATTTGACTGAGTTAATAAACACACATTATACAAGAGCCCATGCAGATTGTGTTGTGTTGTAACCTGCTCACATCAATTGTCTTAAAACAGCTGAAGTGGAATGATATCTTTCATATAAATGCAATAAGTGTTCATTGTTGAACACCATCTGGTATCATGTTTTTTCTTAACTTGCCAGAATGAATTTTGGGATACAATTCCCAATTCTCCTATGCCAAATAAATCAACAGTATCTCATCTGGTAAAACCATTTTCATGATACAGGAAGCATGCATGTTTTCTGATTTCAATGTAATTTTATTTTGTGACAAAACATGTATCAAGAATGGGTTGCATTACTTTTTAATCATGGTATGTTGCAATAATTTGTCTGCAGACTCAGTATAAAAGGTGCAGTGGCAAAGCTCTTACATAGTGCACACTAGCCTTGCCTTTGGTGACACAGATAATACTTAAAATTTGGTTATGCCATTAAAATATTTGTGTGTGAAACATAATTGATTTGATGGAGTAAGCATTTCTTAACAATATTTAATGTTCCAACTTGTACATATAATTTACATAGTGCCTTTATTGTTTGATTAAAGTCATTTAAAGGAGACATCCCAGTTTTAATTGTACAGATTTACTTAATTAAGGTCTAAGAAAACAAGAAGGAATTGGAACTGTATGGAACACACCAACTTCTGAGACAAATGTCCCTTTTTAGTACATAATAAATCTTCCCAATTTTATTTATAGTACTTATGTTTTCACCCAGCAAATTAACATCATGAACATACATAAACAGAAAAATCTATGTATACATTCATGTCTCACGACCTGACTGCATACCAGATTAATAATGACAAATAATAAATTCTTTAAAAATGAGACGAAGATCAGACATTTGTGAAGGACAGTAAAAAATAAAAATTGCATTTATGAAGAAATTAAGGTCACATTAAATTTGAGGAATGTTTCCTACAACACTGTTCAGAATCACTTTCGTCTTTCCATCTACTATACAAAAACATACTGAACAAAATACACAGAACTATAATTTGATTTGTTTTTTGTACAGATCAGAAACTTGGTCTCTCACATTAAGTAAAAATCATAGACTGATGGTGTTTGAAAACAGTGTGCTGAGGAAAATATTTGGACCTAAGAGGAATAAAGTCACAGGAAGATGGACCGAATTGCATGATGTAGGGCTTCAAGAAGAGATCACACAAGCCAAAATCTGGAAAGTGTGATAACCAGGACCAACCATACCTTAAATGTGCAGGTCATGAAAATAAGAACATGCGGCACTGCATGTTTTGAATGTCTTCTAAACACAAAAATTCCTTGAAACTGACATCCATTCCTTGGAGGAAGGAAGACACTGATATTCAGTATTGACACAACCTTTCAGAAAAACTGTTCCAACAACACAATAAGCCAAAACAGTCATTTCTGGGTGCAAGCTTGTCCTCACTGTCATCTGTAGCTTGAATATGCATATTTAACTTAATTTACACAACCAATAACATAAAACTGGACGTCATCTGTAAAACACACATTCTGCAGAACTGCAGGGTTTTCCTTAAAAAAAAAGGATGCTACAATGGATCATAAAAGTCAACTCTTGTCTTGGCCAACCTATTTGAATTTTTTGAGGAAATAATTCTGAATCTTTTCAAGCATATCTGCATGTTGATAATTCCCCTATGGCAAGTTGTACAGAAAGACGTCAGATGTTCCAAGAATGTGTATCAAGGCATGGTGAACATGTGCAATGTTTTCTGGTGTTGTGACAAACAACACCATTTATACTGTCAACCACGGTACCAATTCATTTCAAACTTATTAACTTATCTGTTTACTGCAGACAGTAGTGTACTTGTCAAAAACCAATAGTAAAATTTGTCCCGCTACGTGCCGTAAAGGTGCTTGGGGTGAGTGGAGGTATAACTCCTCTTTCTTGACCTCAGCACTAGATGGGGGTGAGTGGTCAGCATCACGCCCCGGCCGGCTTTACCCCCGGGAAAGGACCCCGGTACCCATTGTAGAGGAGGCTGGGTGGGCCCCAGAGCCGGTCTGGACGCAGAGGCTAGAGGAAAAATCCTCTGCTCCCGTCGGGGATCGAACCCCGGTCGTCCAGCCCGTAGCTAGTCACTATACTGACTGAGCTATCCCGGCTCATTGTCGAAATCCAATAGAGACACACATTCCATTAATGGTGTGAACAGTGGCATCACAAACACTGCTACTTGCCACATATTTCAATTCAGCAGTGTTTACAGCGTAAACAATAGTTTAAATTATGTGCCAAACTACTTTAGTCAATGGTGGCAGTAAGCATGGAAATCTACGCAACTTGACACCTGTGTAGTACTTTTACCTCCTTTCTTTGTGTGTGCAATGAAGTTCTGTCAAAAGTTTATTTTTTGCACCAAAACCCATGAAACAGACAATATTAAAACTGGAGTGTCTTTTTTAAAGAACCTGTGTATAATGTATGAATTATTTACAAATGTGCCAACATGTGTAAAATATTAGTCTTCTCTCTGAAGAAACTGATTGGGATAGAATCTAAGGCCTTCGATACTTTCATCCCTACAAGCTTTCCCATATTTCTCTGTCGTCATTAAACGCTCCTTCGCTAATAAAACAGAAATACCGAGCATTTGGGCCAATTCTTCTGCAGTGAGGGAGCCTTGATCTTCCAACTGAAACAATATAAATAATAGGTTATCACTAGGCTATTCAGATAATAAATTACTTTTCTTTTTCTGTACTTATCCTGAATTTGCTGCCTGAAGAGAGTGCACTGCCCAAGATTCAGGTGCTCCGTGCTCCAATATAAACCAGATATATCATCACCTGAGCTAACTTTCTCAGTAACTGGGCTTTGGTTCACAAATTCCTATCAGACCTAACTGTATAATGAAGAAATGTTAACGTACTTACCGCAAGAGCTGTATTCTTTACAACATTCACATCACTGTGACTGTGAAGCTGCAAGACTTTGACTCCACTATCAAACTGCCGCAGTCTAAGGGGAAGATTCAATTTCTCCAGCATGTGACAGGCCTGAATAAGGTCTTCAGGTGACAATAGTTCCAATCCTCGAGCACGATTCACTCGGCAATAAACGTCAGTTAACGCCATCATGCCTCCAACATCCTGCACATTATTAATAAAGGGAAAGCAAACTTCCTTAGTTACCAGTAGTTTTCCAAACTATCAACCAAACACATGCAGACTGACTGATTCCAGATTTATTTTATGATCCTTTTGTTTAACCCATTTCAAAGTATTATTCTAGAATTTTCATGGAAGGAATGATGAAAACCACAACAACAACAAATTCAGTAAAACCTTTATCTGAGCTGAGTTTTGAATCAAGGACCTCTTACACATACAGCAGGAGTGCCAGGCATCTTGAGATGATATGAATACAAAATATTCCATCCATAGGAGGTGGGGCTTGAGTACCTCAGTGACCCCAAGAGCTATGTTGGCAGTAGCATAGCTACTGGTAGGGCCTCCCTAGCCAGATTGGTTGAGGGGGAGAGGTCAGACTAAGACAGGTACCCTGGTCCTCCAGGTTGGGGGTTGGTCGCAAGGCTAACAACCTTGCACCGTAAAAAGGAAGATGTTTTGAAACCTCAATCAAAGCCTCGGACAGACAACCTAACAGAAGGCAGCGGAGGATAGGACCGAATGGAAGAGGAGAATTGAGGAGGCCATGGACCGTATACGGACTGGAGAGTCATAGAAGAAGAAGAAGGATTTCTGGTAAATAAATGGTCAAGCTCTCACATGTGGCATATCAAACTTTTTAAGAAAGAATACAAAATTTTATAATTGTTCTGTTGCTTACTATCATTTTGAGTAAATTGAGAAACAGTACACCAAATGTAAAAGCTACATTTTTACAGTTTCGGTAATCACGGGTGGAAATAACCAAAGCGCTGAGTCCTACACTTGGGAAATCTTATTCCAGCCCTATGCTACATTGGGTCAAACAGTTCTGAAAATGGCACAAAAGAAAACTTGAAGGGTTATATGCTATGTTAATGCCAAGAAATGAGACATTACTTTAAAAATCTCAGATATGTAAAAAAAATTACATCAGTAAGCATGAAAATCTTGTAACCACAAATCTATACTTCATTTTCATAATGTAAAACAATTATAGAATTAATGCGTATAACACAAGGTTCATGCTCCGAAGTGATTCATTATAGAAAAAAAACAGCTCTGTAAAGCACGTAGAATGGAGTCAGAGAGGCACATTCGTACTTTACTGATACCACTGCAAAACTTCCTTGAAACAAATTGGGTAGCTTGAACTATTATTTAACTATCCAAGTGAAGATGTCAAAGAATGAAGACGAAGTTAAAAGAAATAAACCTACTTACTTTCCATCTACTGATTAACTCTGTGTGTGTTGGGGGGGGGGAGAAAGTAAAAAGGCTGTACTACAACATCCGAAATTTTTCTGAAAATTGAAATCAATGACTCATAAGCTAAATAACAGAAGAATTATAACAAAATATAGAAGTGACACATTCTAACAACTAGCACCATTCTGAAGTGCAAATGTTAATTTTTATCAGATTAACATTTGGGTTATCACTTAATCTCTTGCCATTTTAGGAATGCAAGTACTGGCATTTGCAGGGTTTAATGTATTTGCTCATTTCTTAGTCTGTCATTACCGTGATTGGCTCTTCTAATATATCAGCCAGTTGTCTTGCAAGTTCTATGTAGTACTTGTTCTCACTGCGAAAATCAGTCCTTGTTACTGGATCATCAATTCCAAGGCTCAACAAATATGACTTGAATCTCACAGTCTCATCCTCTGTTATGTCACCTTGCCTTTCCTGAAACAGATTGAGAAACAAGGTTTTATAGTGAAGAAACCTTATTGAAAAATTCAGAGTTACTCAGCTGGTCATGACATTTCTTGAATTTCTTCTTCTTGTAGCGTTATAACCCTATGTGGGTCTTAGCTTGTTCGACAAGTTTTTTCCATTCTGTCCTATAAATTTCTTGAATTTAAGGAACCAAAATGTTCATTACTATGTTTTCAAAAGTCCATCACTGGCCCATATCTGAATACAAACAACGGTTGTATTTACTCACTAAATTTAAACTGCACCTCTTCTGTAAACTAAGTATGCCACTACAGCACAGAATACTAAGAAATTGTATCTGGTATTTGTATTCAAGCACATTATATTCAAAGGTAAAAATTCATAATGTTATGTAACAAGAATGGTTGGCACAGGTAACTGAATGTATCTGTCCTTACCTTGGGTATAAAATTGTAAATATAATCAAACAAAATACCAGTAGCTAACTCACTCTAATCTTCTGAGAGATATTCTTGGAAAGGTTGACCATATCTTTGGCCATACCCATAAGTTTACTAAGATCCTGAAAAGCTCTTGAGATACTTTCATCTGCTGCTTTCTGTTTCTCCTGAATACCTCTTTCAATGCCAACAATACCAGCTCGTAATTTGACATCTGATGCCTGAAAAAAATAAAGTACATTTCATAGTTGTGTTGAAATATCAGAAATTCCACCATAACATATGTGAAGATTGGGGATATGAGAATATGGACCTCCCAGTATCATAAAGAACACCCAAGATGTCATGCTTCTTAGTATCATGAGAACTGTAAATGATGACAGATTATAAAAATGTAACTGTTACTTTTCCCCACTTAATAGTACCTGCACCTGGTCGTGGTGGTGGGGCTTAGAGTACCTCAGTGACCCCAAGAGCTATGCTGGCGGTAGCATAGCTACTAGTAGGGCCTCCCTAGCCAGATTGGTCGAGGGGGAGAGGTCAGACTAAGACAGGTACCCTGGTCCTCCAGGTTGGGGGTTGGTCGCAAGGCTAACAACCTTGCACCTTAAAAAGGAAGAGGTTTCGAAACCTCGATCAAAGCCTCGGACAGACGGACCTAACAGAGGACCGAACGGAAGAGGAGGATTGAGGAGGCCTTGGACCGAATACGGACCAGAGAGCCATAGAAAAAAAAGACTGTTACTTTACTGGATTTTTCCTTGTTGTATAATGTTTGCACAAAGAGCATAAAATAAGGGCATAACAGGGAGGTCATATTAAATCTATCCATTTCTCAGCTCACCCAAGCATGTTACATACCCTACCCATCTCACCACCTTTTTATTTGATCATCCTACTAACTATGGCAAAGAATACAAACTACTTATCTCATTATGCATTATACAATTAGGACAAATATTCTCCTAAGCACTCTGTTCTCAAACAACACCAATCTGTATCTTTTCTTAATGTGTGACCAGGTTTAACATCCATACAAATCAATAGGTAAAATTATAATTCTGTATATTTTAATTTTTAAATTTTTTTGATAGCAGAAGAGAAGACAAAAAGAACGAACTGCAAGCATTCCCTATATTTAGCCTGCTATTAATTTACTCATTAACATAATTCTAATTTGTTAATATCATTTCCAAATATTTTAACTTTTCCACATTTTCAAAGGATTTGTTAGCCACCTTTATACAGAAAGGTACATAATTAATAACCTGTAGGAAAGTGCAGGAATATTGTACACACTTTTAAAGATCTCTTGGCTGAAATTCTTTAACCAGCTGAATATAGCAAGTCCTGTGCCATGTGTTAAAATTTCTGCAAAATTCTCTCTCTATCAATGAAATTCAGCAATTGTTTGTGAAGTAATTATTCAACATGTGGCTCATATTTGTGTAAATAAAGTATTCCCATAAATATGGCACAATTAGCATTATAAACCATTGAAACTGTTTCTGCCTTGTGTTTACAGATGGCCTGCTCTTCCTAAAGGAATATATGTTTGAGATATGATTTTTGGTAAGAGTAAGGAAATAACTTGTTTGGAAGTTCTATATGCCCTGAGTATGTCTTTCCATTCTTGTTATACCTGAGATGGAGTTGCAGCAGGTGAGAAGTTTTCCCACTTCTTGCTCTGAATTGTCTCATTAATTATCTGCACAAAATTACTGTTCAGACCCTCCTTAAAAGAAAGCTTCATGTAATGGTGGCTGCTCCTGTTTACAGGCCCAGGAATTTTGCCTTAAAAAACAAACAACAACTTCTGTTTGATTACAATTCAAATGTTAGTGTTCTTCAAACCAATTAGTTTAACTCGTGATAAAGAAAAACACTATGCTTCTGAATTTTTTCTACCCACAAACCTGTGACGGAGAACTGTAATTGGAAGAATAAAGTTCAGATTTGGATTACCTCTAAGATTAATTACGGTGAACAGGGAAGAACCGTACTCAGTTATAGATCATGGTCTTCTGGGTTGCACTGTGCAGCAAGTTATGTTGCCTCTGCCCCAAGGTTATAAATGTATGTGAATATAAAATATCAAAACTGCTTCTCTGACCATCCATTTAACACGGCCTCAATTAAATCCTGTGTTTAAAGTGAGGTAAAGTAAAGCTGTTCCACTATGTGCTATTTAGGCGCCCGTTGGGGAACGAAAACCGGTCATCTAATCCGTAGCCAGTCACTATACTGACTGAGCTAACCTGTATTAGGGTCATCTAAATACAAAGAAGAGCGCTAATGACGCGACCGCAATGTCTCTTTCCTGACCTTGAAAGATTAAACAAATTACCATAATCTGTTACATTATACTCTTGAAAATAAAATGAATTTCCTCAGCTTTGGTGATACTGTCAAATGCTAATACAGCACCCATCTATATACCACTTGCCCTAGCATTGTGCTCATGAAAGCCCAGCAACAGGAAAACAAAAAGACTCACTTTTCCATCATCAGTGGTACTCTGACAGGGTGAAACAGTATAAAATATACCCTTTTAACATTTTTCTTTACAAAAATCACAGTCATATTATTAGTGCTCTTACTTCACATGTAGGAAGTCACAGTCTTAAATATAAGCACAGAGACCAGTAGCTATTCTGACTGAGGAGTGTCAATGTTTCCCTCAATCAACATCATTAAACATTTTCTTTAAACTTATTGTCTCATATATTTCACCTGGCAATGCCTGAGAAAGGTGAAGTACAATTTTCTTGCTTCGGCTGAAACCAAACGAAGTGCTTCCCGTTTCTTCTTCCACAAACACAACATAACGAAGAGGTAAGGAGAGACATGTTAGCCCTCTGGGAATATCACCTGGTCGAGCCCACAATAAGCGATGGGACGTCAAGACAACTTCTCCACCTTCAAATGAGGTCTGAAAAACACAAACATATTTACACAAATCCAGTTTAACAATGCGTTACTAGTGATTTCAGCACAAACTTCAGAGACAAATATAAACTGCTGGTATCTGAAAACAAAAATACAAAGGTAAAATGGTAAAGTGATCCACATGCTTAAATACTATGCTAAGAAGTGAAAGAAAACTCCACACATTCTTAACCACACCACCAGGCCTGTCCCACCCCCACCTCCATGCCATGCATCCAGAGCAGGCTCCACTGTCTCAGGCTCCCTACAGTAATGTGTCTTAAAACACTGTAAACAATGCTGAAAAACTTTGTATTTATGACATGTGGGATTATTCAACTGTATGATTAGTTTCAAGATTTAAAAATTGAATTAACATATTTTGCAAATGAACACTAGCTACTCATCCACCCTGGACAACTTGTCACAAAGGCAGAGACATAAAAAAACCAAAAAGACAAATGTGTTTAAGACTGGGTTGATCCTGCGAAGGATGTAGATGAAATGTTATCTCCTATCCCACTCCTACTCTACAGAAGAATTTATCTCAACCAAAAATTCTCAGCTATTATAAACACATGTAAGCAATATTAGGTTTGATTTATTGTGTAATTATTTTTGCAGTAATACTGTACTTGACTGCAAATTACTGTCATAACTATGTAATTTATATTTGTATTAGAAATTAGAGTTTTGAAATGTAGTTTTGAGTTTTGAAATGTGGTGTTGGAGAAGAATAGAGAAGATCAGGTGGACGGATCGAGTGACCAATGAAGAAGTATTGAGGAGAGTCAACGAGCAAAGAAACATTCTGCAGGCGATTACACGAAGGAAAGCTAACTGGCTGGGAAAAATAACAAATACAAATAAGCATTATACTTGTGCCAAGACATGTTCTACATCTTTGGCTTGAGCCTATGAAGGATATATGGAATGTAAATAAATTATAATCTATTCTCAACATTACTGTATCACCCTGTAACTTAATATGGCAGAAGTCACACTCAAAACCAAGAGGAAGCAATTTAAGATCAAAGATGATTCTGAAACATGATGTGCAAGGTGTCACAAATTAAATGTATCTAACACAAGAAGGAAAACAATGATTGCATAATGACATATCTTTATTCCACATAACCTTTCACATTTAATACTTGTTCCTTACCTGTAAAGCCTCGAGACTAGTGTTACATGAATTTATGGTTTATTCAACTATGCCATCAGTAGCTCAAACTATATAGCATGTAATTTTAGGCTAATTAATAATGAACTGAAGAGGATATGGACAGCTACACACTAAAATTTATAATGCATTTTCTAAGACCTGTTATATCAAGAGCCCTTAGCGCTGTAGCTTAGTTAGCTTATATTCAAGTCCGGCACTGATATTACTCTGGAATGAAATGCACTGAAGGCGCTCGTTGAGAACGTGTGGCTAGGAAAGAATTATTTTAAGATACTTTCAACGAAACTTACATTTACAAGAACTTTTGCTGGAAAACCAACCTTTTCGTTTCCGTCATACAGGTTCACGCCTTTCTCGCGAATAAGGAAACTTTCACCGGAACTCAGACGGGCTTCTGCATATTCAAAACGATCCATGCTGTAATTTCAATAAACACAGAATCATTCATAACGTGTCATTCGCACCTATTTCACCAAAATAGTGCCCCATTCATCGCACAGCTGACAAATTCATCACGTGCAATTATCTAACAGTTGCACAGCCTGAAATATGACATGTTAAATCATGCTAGTCTACATTCTTTTAAAATATGCAGATTTCCATATGCTTTAACAATACCGTCACAAACGTTCCACATCATCAATTAACAATTCAAAATAATTTTCTGCTTTTCAATTTCGCAATGTTCACCGAAATTGACAAGCACAGACTTTCATAACGTACACAATCCATATAGAATGCAAATTACGACACCGCACACAGAAGTTGATATCTGGTTAAATATTCTGGTTTAATTAAGTAACATTACGGAACCCAATGTCATACAATACGGGTAAACCGTGTCAATGGTAAAGTTACAAAAAGCGAAAAACTTAATTTCAGCACTAACAAATACAAAAATAGAAGCGATATGTTGTTGTGACACGTTGACAACTACTTACAATGCTAAGTGGCCTCACAACTCGGAACACCTTAATTCACAAATACAAATAATATTTGTTGTTAATAGCCTAGAAAATGTTTACATTATGTACTTCAATAAGCAATTAAGATTAAGAATATGTAGAAACCAAGGACTTCGATTCTCAACGGTACATCGCATTGGTACCTAAAATTAATAATAACGAGTATTGCTAAAAGTAAGGAATAACTGAGACCGCTTACTACCGCCCTCCTTTTTTTTGGCAACTTCTAAAAACAAACTCTTTGTTTCAAATTAAACACTGCCTTTTTGTCGCTTCTTAAAGCCAACTTCTTTTCAGAAAATATGTATTCTACGAAGCATCCATTCTGCAGATTACTCTGTTAGAATGTGAAAAATGGGCATGTATTCAAACCGAAGGAAGTAATTTGTGTTTCAGGATGATGTGCTAAGAAAAATATTTGATTTATAAAGAGATTGAGTGCGCAATAAGAAAGGATTGACAGATTTATTTTGTTCCATTTTCACGTTTAAAATAAATTTAGCTCTAGTCTGCTAGTAATTATCTTCACACTTTTATAACCACATTATTTTCTGTTGTTGGAGTCTGAAAAGTTACTGGTATATCCTACTGTTTTGTACAACTGGAAATTCAAGCACACCGAGTTTCTGTCCAGATATTAGATTCAATGGAGCTGCCAGTGCTCCTCACTATGCACATTTTGCTCCAAACTTTATTGTGATTTGCATTGACTACATTTCGAAGTTCGTTAACGGCGGTTAATTCAACAGAATTTAAAATAATATATTTCCTAAACAAAGTATAATAATTTTATGCAGAGTAAGTTAAAGTAACATGTATAACACTAGATACTTAGCTTTTCATAAGATACAATGTTGATTATGATTGACCAATAACATGTATGAAGTAAGATTTAACCTTCCGTGTTTGTGTATTCAATTTGTATTAGAAATTTGCGTTTTTATGCCAATAGAGACATGCCAGGCGACGATCCAACATTAGAACGACATTTCCGAGGGCATCGAGATACTGTAACGGCCCTTGCATTTAATTCAACTATGACGCAGCTTGCTTCTAGTAGCCTCGATTCAAGTATTATGATTTGGAATATGCGGCAACATATACGGGCATTTAGGTTAGTAGACACATGGTTGTTTGGTTATGTATTATATTTTTAGCCAGGAAAAGGATAATATTAATGTGGTATTGTGTATACTTGCAAGTGAAGTGGAGTATTATTTTATTAAGGCTCATGACATCTCACCATGGAGACCCAGGTTGAATCACAAGTGACTTTAAGTGAGATTCGTAGTAGATGAAGTGGTGTTGGAGGAAGATATTCTCTGAGTTTTTCGGTTTTCCTCTGCTAATCATTCAACCATTGCTCCATTCTCATTTATCATCTCCCTATAAGATGTGTACTAGCCCTGACAAAGGAGCACATCATATTCTTGGCCCTACAATAGCAGCTTCATTTCTGACCCAGCATTTGGCTGATCTTGGAAGAAAAGTCGCTTGGTTCTTTTGTTTAGTTTCTTTAAGTTTAGTTGACCCAACAAACCAATCTGACCTTCTAAATTTCTCACTGAAGCCCAGTATTTATTGTTGTTTTCCATTTAAGAAGCAGAATGGATATATATAGTAGGTACCAACTGCTTTGTTCATTTTTCCAGTATATAACTGACTTCACAATTTCTCTATATGCTCAGTACTTGAAAAACCATTATAAAGTAGTCAACAAAATTTACATTTGATTGAATTAAAAAACACTCACTCTGTGGTGCAGAATATTCTTTGAAAAGTCAATTGTGTACTCAGCTTGTCAAAGAATAGCCAACTTCCATTAATCAGCCCATAGTTTCATCACCATGTTCACAAAAGCCCACCACCAGACTATCCTGGGTTAGCTGTATTCAGTTCAATTCTGTAGGGTTCTAACAATGGTGTGATATAGTCAGGTTTGTTAGGTTTTTGCACTTTGACCATCATCCAAGGTTAAAACATATACGATGGTTTGAAAACTGGACCCATTTTTGTCTTCAGGTGTGTGAGGCAGGGGCACCTACTCTTACTTTACTTATTTTCCTTCCTTCCTCCGTGGCTCTATGGTCCTATGAGGACCTTGGCCTCCCTTTGTTTATAACTATAGTAATCTTTATTTACATTATTACTTTCTTCTTGTACATTTATGTGCTCCTGAAAATGACGTTCACTTTTAGCTTACACATACTTTCTAAAAGTTCTGACAGGACAGACACAGCATCCCCTCAAAGTGTTGTTTCACTAACATAGAAAATGTCAATAGCAGTAATAAAATAAATGAAAAATGCATATATTATCAAATTACAAATCTTGTCACATGTCATTTTGGTCATTATTAATTTATTTTTAAATTAATTTTTGTCTTAAGGATAATGATAATCCTGTTTAGATATGAATCAAAACTAACATTCTGCACTTGAATGTTATAAAGAAAATGTAAATGTAGTTGTAATTTTTGTTGTTTGCTTCTGTAATGTATAGCTTCAAGGCTCACAAGGATGGAGTCATGGATATATGTTTCTCTCCATCTGGGCACTTAGTAGCTTCTGCCTCAAGGGACCGAAGTGTTCGTCTGTGGGTCCCATCAGTTCAGGGAGAGACTGGAGAATTTCGTGCCCACACAGGCACAATTCGATCCGTCCATTTCTCACCAGATGGGAAATGTTTGGTGACAGCATCAGATGATAAAAGTGTCAAGATATGGGATGTTGCCAGGAAGAGGTTCATCTCAGCTCTTCTAGGGCACAACAATTGGGTTCGTTGTGCTCGATTTGCTCCAGATGGGCAACTCATTGTTTCAGCTTCTGATGATAAAACTGTTCGCTTGTACGACCCCAAAAGTTCCCTGTGTGTGCATACATTTCAGGAAATAACAGGTAAACAATTTATTTTGGGGTTTATGAACCATGAACGTGATGTTTGGCACTGCATTTCATCGGCCAGTTTTTTAAATTTGGGAGTGTAGGATGATGTTGCTGCTCACAAACAATCGTCAAGATGGGCGTCAGTAAGTCGAGATATGTGCTTTGATTTTATAATGTTCATGGTTGAACGGCCTTCATTATTCAGTTTAACCTCTTTCCGTAACAACGTGGGCACCAAAAAAAGCCTTGGTGGGCGCCATGGCACCCGTGGACACCGCGTTGGGGACCACTGCCCTACAGAATCATTCTATGTAGTAAAAATCATTTCACAATTTCCATTGAAGGGTTTTTAAGACACATAATTATACATTTGTTAATGCCTAACAAATTAACATATTCTATGTCTGTCACACATGCTGGGCAAGTGTGCTGTTGGTGCGATGCAGAATAAGTTGAAATTAAGTTTTGATGTATATCCATAGTTTCACTGACAAATATTTCTGAATTTTACTGTTCAGGAACAGGCTCTTGAAGTCTTAAAATAATGGTATTTATTGACTGGCTGAGCAATAATGCACGTTTTAAGACAGAGCCTGCACCATGGAGTTAGTTACTGGTATTTATTTATTTTTTTGCTTTCAGTAATCTGTTCTTGAAGGAATCAAATGTAATTGCAGTTGTATAAGGAGAACTTGTGAACTAATTTATATCATTGTATCCTACAGGTAGTGCCGTGAATGTAGAATTTCATCCCAATGGAACATGTATTGGAACAGCAATGACAAACAATGTCGTGAAAGTGTATGATATTCGTGTGAACAAACTGTTGCAGCATTACCATAACCATGATGGTGCTGTCAACAAAATTGCATTTCATCCATATGGAAATTATTTGCTAACAGCATCCAATGATTCCACCATGAAGGTATTAAGATACAATGACATGATTTTATATTTTGGTTTCTTCCAGTTTTCATTAACTGAAACATTCTGTTTTCACCAGCATGGGTTATGTTATGATAAATTCCATTCTATGTCCTATAAGCATTCAAAAATATTTGTACCTTTTTATTTTCTGTGGTTGTTTATTCAGCATAATTTTTTATGATCTGTAAGGACACTAATGTCAGTGTATAACACGTGTATACCAACGTGTCCTTAATGCCAAAATATTTCTTACGGTGCTTGTTTTTAGCTGTTTCTTACATATTCAGATTTTAATATTCTATTAAGACTTATTTCAGACACTAAGCTCAGTGCCTGTCAACTCAGCGTTTACTTTATTTTATTCGCATAGTGTAATTTAAATCAGGAGAGTAAGTAAAGGAATGCCAAAGAAACTTGTTAGGTTAATTAAAATGTGTAAGTGTCAAAGACTCAGTAAAATTTTCTGTTGACAGGTTATGGACCTTTTGGAGGGTCGACCCATTTACACATTGCAAGGACATGAGGGTCCCATAACATGTGTGACATTCTCAGCAAATGGACAGTATTTTGCATCTGGTGGGGCTGATCAGCAGGTCAGAACAAAACTCTTTGAAGAAGCTACAATTGTCCTTAAACGTTTTAATTTTCTTGTGTAACTCAATATGGATATTAATATGAATTTAATTTTGTTTGTTCCCCAACTACCAAGCCAAGAAAATAGGAACTTTCAATAGAAGGTTCCAGTAGCAACTATAAAGGTTGTCATGTTGAAACATTAGATGTGTTTGTCTTTATGATATAGTTTCTGCCAACAAAAATTAGAGCAGAATTTTGTATGTTTTTGTTAGATGAAATCAAATTTATATATTTATAATTTCATTGATATTTCACATTACTGTAAAGAACAGGATTTACAGTGTCTAAAGGGATAAAATATTAATTATGGAATTGTTATGTTGTTCCAACTTCCTTTTGTCAAGAGCTTCTGACAGATATTGTCAATTGTATAAGCCGACAGAATATTTTGACCAGGATATCTTTCGCTACACAGTTGATGTGCTCTCACTGCAGTTCTTCTACATTCACTGTTAATGAGAATTATGTAAAATTTTTCTTCTTTACTGTACATTTTCAGTGAACCACAAGAAATTTATTTTAATGATCTTATGTAACACTAAATAAACTCTGACCAGGAATGTCAATATTACTATGTACTTTGTATATAATGTGGAAAGGGTTAATAACATCTGTTTTAGAAACCCCAAATATGACAGTGTTTCACTGGTTTTCAGTGCACATTATATGTGAATTGTCAAATGTGTACTCTTATTTGAACATAATATACATATTTCTTAATTAATTGTTGTGTTCATGTTTATATGACAGATATTAGTGTGGAAGACAAACTTTGATTGTGAAAATCTTCTGCGAGAATTTCCTCATCAACCACATGAGACCCATTTGAAAGAAGCAAAACATGATTTGAACTCTTCCGTCATATTTCAAGTAGACGCTAGAAAAGTTGTTATGGTCAAGAGCGAGCCGGATATTCATGTAAGTTGGAACTCTAGCATTTAAGTAACACTTAGAAGTGAACAGAACCTTCAAAACACTGATCATGAAATGAGGTGTTTCAGTGAGATTTATGATTTTCATGGTGATGAGTATGAAGATGGCTGTATTCTGGAATGTTGCAACGTGTAGTCAGGTAGAAGTTGGGTATAAATTGACTGGTGTTTCGCAGGTGCTTACTGCCTCCATTTCAGGTGTATTATTTAAACTAGACAACAGGCAGCAGTGGCATTATTGTCAACATAAATTCCTGGACACTATAGTGAACAGTACATTCTGTAGTGAAATTTAAAAGTGTGCATAAATCACAGGAGACTGTGACCTTGGCACCTATGTGTTTTTGAAAAAAGCAAGTTTTCTTATTTTGGATCTGGTCGTATGAGAGGTAAAGAGCTTATGGATCCATGGAATGTAATAAAGATGTATGTAACACAATTTGTGTATTAACAAAACTTCATTACACTGAGATTTTACTGTTGATGAAGCTTAACCTTTATCTTTCTTGTTACACAGTTTTGTTGTGCATTTAAGTGTAATCTTGCTGCATGAAATCATGCTTTAAAATCTGCTGGTTGAGGTGCATGCAGAGTCATTAGTAATAATTAATTAATTACAAATTAAATGTACATACTTTTTTTTTTGTTATCTCCTTTATGCAAGTTTAGTCTTTACCCGTGTACTGTTGCCTTGGGTGTAGTACTCCTCAGAGCACCCCAAAATGCACAAACTAAGAACTGTAAGGAGGGTAAGTGAACACCTTTACACTCCAGCTGCTTTATGCATGGGATACCCTCATTGGGTAGGAAGCTGAATGGGCCCCACGGGTGATCTGGATGTGGCAATGAAGAAAAAGAATCCTGTCCACATCAGGGATTCAACCTCAGTCATTTGGACCATAGTCAGATGACTACAAATTTGTCGCTAAGCAGAGAAAGGAACACTTCAAAACACAGGGTGATCCACTGGTGGAACACACTATTCAAATTAAGTATAATTACATACTACTTTTTAGGAACATTTACAACCAAAAGTTGCAAAAATGCACCTGTTATCTTCCCCATTACTCAGTCTATCCATCTGCTTTACATAATGGCCATAGAATCACTGAACTGATTTTATGAAACTTGATACAGGGGAGTTTTACTAAAACATATCAGCACATTCCAATTTTGATTAATATCAGACAACAATAAAGGTCACTTTGTGTGGTGAATCCCTAATTGTGAAATTTCCTGGCCATTCACAAAGGCAAATGTGCAAGAATTGTTACACTATCTGCACATTCAAAAACTTGTTTCTTCCAGGAATCAGCAATAGAATCAATTGATTTGGAGGAAAGAACAGCTCCAAACCAGATACCTTATTGCAACACAGCTGAAACAGTAGACCTTGTCAGTGAAGAGGATTCTTCTCCTGACAAGTACAGTGATTGTGTCGAAAGGCACTTTAAGGTAGCTGGGAGAGTGAGTAGAATCCCGGAACATTTAGGCCAACCTTCTTCAGCATGTGACACCAAAAATTCATCACCTGCCGACAGCAATGACAAGAGTACCAAGCAAGTTTTGGAAAAGCTTTGCGGTCAAGTTGAAATGTTGAGAAAATCTATTGTTCTCATGGAAGAAAGACTGACATTAATTGAGGATAAGACAAAAGATATAGTCTTGTCTAAAG
Organism: Zootermopsis nevadensis; assembly: GCF_000696155.1. The sequence goes on from NW_019060214.1 coordinate 90,012, forward strand.
ACCAGTAAAATTGAGAATTGTTTCTTATTGAATTGAGTTTTACAAAAGTCATTTAACGTGGTGTTTCTCAAAAGTACAGCCATATAAAATCTGCTAAAACATTTAGAAAGTTTGTGTATAATAGTTATTCTGTTGGATTTTATTCATTGTATAAATGCTTTTAACCTTTATTGGTAAACTGGCTTATCGCTAAACAATTAATCTTGGTGTTAAAGTCTGGCCAGCAATCCTTTAGTTCAGGGGTTTAAATTCCCATTCCTTTATGATGAAAGTTAAGCCACAGCATTGTGGAAGCTGGTTCTACATTCATCTTCAGGTGACTGTGATGGTCAAGCCAGTCCGAGACCCCGTCTAACTTGATAGGGGGAGAACAGATCAAGCTTTTATCCTCTCCCATGGTCACCTGAAGATGGATGTGGAACCACCGTCTGAAATGTGTTATAAAACTTTGATTTAGAGAGGTGTGATATGTTATCATCAGAGAGGTAATGTAAAATGTTACTATATTCTATTTTCAGTACACTTCTGGTATTCATATTTGTAGGATGTGAGGTTTTCATGGGAGTTAGTCTGAAGATGGCTGTTTTCAAATTTCATACTTGCTGAGTTATTAGTACTGACACTAGATGGCAAAAGGTGTATGTGGATGGTATATTCATGAAATTGTGATGTTACTACATTAATTACTAATGCCTTATTATTTTGGTTTAGAAGAAGTGCTGACTTTGCATTATTAATATTACAGTGTTCAGAAACTATATAATTAATTTAAAATGAATATGTAATTTTACCATCACCCTGTAAGTTATAAAGTTCTAAGTTCTAAAGAAGCCTTATTTAATTTTATATAAACTTTAGTACCTGGAAAATGTTGAAGAAAAATCTTTTTAATAATCTTTCCTCCTTGATTATCTTTCTTTCACCAATGAATCTTATATCCTACAAAATGCATAAGTTGTGAGCAAATATTCAACTCTTTCCATTCTCTGAAGCCACACCCCACGCATCTCTCTCTCTCTATGTGGCTGTCACTTTGTGGTTACACTTTTGTCAGCTAGATATGATTTATATGGAAGCAGTGTATTGCCATGTCAGAGTTGCTGACAATGAGAAAGTGATGTTATTTTTAAAATGATATTTGGGGATAATGAGAAACGTATTTTGGGATGCCACTGAACTCGGAGATTCACTGCCAACACCACATTCTAGAATGTATGTATAACTGAAGCAAGGTTAAAAACTACAAGAGGTTGCAGCATAACTTAGGCATATGTGCTCTAGTAGATTAAAAAAGGATGATGGCATATCATTTTAAATTTATTATAAACAATAAGAATTCGGGAAGTAAAATAGAGGCAAATGGAAATGTTAAAAAATTACAATAAGAATAAAGAATGTACTACACATGCTAGAGGTTCGTGTTGTATCGTTGACAATACAGAATGTTTCACAACTGGTCTGCCAAACAGACCTTAGTATAATAACAACCATTTTTGAACCACCACAGCTCGGGTTTGCACTTAATTAAACAGGCTAAACTCTGTGAATTTTAGGGAGATGCAACACCGAAAATTGACCTTAATTCTTTGAGCTTTTTTAAATTTTAAATTAAATGGACTTCTTGCACCACCATTATTTACATGAAAAACCAATAGCCCACTCTTTTTTTTCCATTTCAGCACGTGACACTGGAATCATATTTCTTATAATACAGTTATAAAAGATAACTTTCCTCCACCTTCTGTCTTCAAACACACAATATAGAAAATTTAATCTGGAACAGCCACTTAGTCTATGAGATACAATGGTCCACATTTCATAAATATGAAAGAAATATATAATACTGTTGAAGAAAGCTAACATAACATAAATATATTTTAAGACTGAAGGTTTACTATAAAGTATTTTGTAAACTTTCTTTTACAAATGTTGCCCAGAAAGTGATTCACCAAATTCTTTCTCAGTAAATATTCACTCAAAAATGTGAAACTTACATATGGTGTATTGTTTGCATATTCTACCTCTTCACACAGACCTTGTTCACTGCCATGGCCTTACACCAACAAGAAGCAAGCCTTGCCTGTAGCAGTCCTTGTCGTGCTTATGTAGGCACGTTCTCACCTGACGAATCACATCAACATCATCGTACATAAACCTTATACCATAGATTGTATCTTTCTGCATTCAAAGCAGATGGAAGTCAGAAGCAAGATAATTGCATTGATGCTTCTTTTGCTTGAAAGCCATCTGCTTGTTTGTGATGTGTTGATTCTTTCAAATGATGACATCAGCATGTTGCAACATTGCAGGAATGACAGCTGTTGCAAAGCAGACTGAGCTTGGCTTCTCCTTGTTATACTGTCACTCATTTAGACTAGCAACTAATGGTGCTTATGTCAAATGCACAGCTTCCATAGACATTCTTAGTTGAATGTGAATGTTTCCCAATGCTCTCTGACATGAGAAAGTCAGTCACAGATCTTTGTTTGAAACACACCTCACTGACAGATGCCATTTCAGTGACTCATAGCTTTCCGACTTGGAATCTAAATGTGGCACATTTATATCTTTTACTGAATTCCACGATTGTAACATACATTTTGTCGCCCTCGGTGGACTAGTGGTTAGCATGCTCACCACTGGACCCAAGGTTCGAGGGTTCAAACCCGGCTGAGGTCGATGGATTTTTAAGGGTGATAAAAATCCATAGCACAAATTCCTTCGGAGGGGAAGTCAAGCCGGCAGTCCCATGTCGCAGATTTACGGCATGTAAAAGAACCTTATGAGCGTGGAACAAGATGTTTCGTAAGTAAAATTCAGTGGCCATTTCTCACCCTACTCTCCTGATTCACTGCTATATGGCTCTGGCAGTCAAATCAGTAGTGAGTAGAAATTGTGCAGAGGCAGTGGGCTTGTCACTCACTACTCATAGATGCATACTTCAAAGACAGAAACCTCCCACATGGGAGGAGGCCAACAGAACAGAAAACACACATTTTAAATGAGGAACAAAACTTTCTGGACAACCTTCTTACATAATTTATGTAATACTTTTGGAAATTTCTTTAAAGAAGACATTAAAATTGGGTCTTGTGGGTAGCAACAGTGGCAGAGATCAATCAGAGGAGTGCGACACAACCTCTTGCAGTCCAGGACTCCCATCTGAAAACACATGAATGAAACATGCAGATGTTCCATCAGAGATCAAAAGGAACTGTGCTCAGGGTCAATCTTGTGATGGAGACTTTTGTTGATGTACCCATTGAAGTTGTTACTGCCATCACTTGGGTTAACTGAAGGAACAAACAAGAAATCTGTGCTCTCAGCTGTAATTATGGGTGTGGTCATGGTGGTCTTTTCACAGCTTGATGAGGAGCGGTGCACAGAGGATACAGTTTCAGCCCAGATTTCATCTGACCTCAGCAGCAATTTAAGGCTCTGAAACAGAAAGTCCCATACATGTCAAATTAATCTCTGCACCATGATAGTTACTTCCAGTGCACTAACAAAGGCACACACAAATAATATTACTTCATCACTGACCTAAGAATGAAGAAAGTAAAGCTAAAGATGAAGATTGCTGTCTTCTGGGTTGTTGCACCGTGTAGTCTGGTAGACGTTTACCAACGTTTTAGAGGTCCTTGATGCCTCCATCATCAGGGTGATTTCATTGCAACAACCCAGAAGACAGCAATCTTCAGATTCACTGCCAAGAAAACCTCAAATCGTACAAAGCTAAATATTTTCAATTTCCCCTCCTTCCCATAATTAACTAGCTCCATGGAACAGTGTTCATCTTCTAAGTAGGTAGGCAATCAACACAACTTCAGAACTTCCCTTTTCTCGTTGTCAATAAACATAGCTTGGGCCAGATACATTTCACAGCATTCCACATCAAACTTATTAAAATGACAATGCAAAAATAAAGTACACCTTGTCATAGGCCATTAACAGCATACTTTCACTTCAAGGCTTCATGCTAGCCATCAATGTAGGCTGTCACTGGAAGGAAAAAATGTCTCGCAGCTGCTGAAATACTGCATTAAGCAGCCAACATGTTAATTCCTGTATTTATTTCATGAAATTCCAAACCTAGGGACTGGGAGTCCACAGCACATGAAGATCCCACTCTGATCCAAGCTATCATATAAAAGAATGCAATACAGTATAAGCTAACAATATTTAATTTTTAAATTGTAAAGAATGGAAATTTACCTTCTGTCTACAACACAAGTGTCTTTCATTCCTACAAACTCTGTACATAGAGATAATAAAAATTAAAAAGTATATAAATTATTATGATGCGCAAGACAGCAGCAATTTTGTAAGGGTCAAAATGTTAATTAAATCTAGAACCAAATATGTTTCTTTCTTAGATTGAAAATACCAATTTAGGCTTCCATGTTAAGTCATACTGTGTTGTACAATTTTAGACAGAATTATATTTGGTAACTAAAAATGGACCATGAATATAAATTTTTTATCTAGATCAGAATTACAGACAGACAAATGCATGGAAACAGTGAAGCTCACAAAATAAGCAGCACCTAAAAATGGTCAAGTACCTGAATCAGATTCTGTTTACGAGAAAACTGCAGGAACCTGAGAATTGCACCAAGAGGCAATAAAGCAGTTGGCAGTGCTGAGACCAACCAGCCCACTGCCTTTGCCCAACCAGGATAAGGGGTTTGGCCATCAGGAGGGCTGGCTGTGTGGTACAAACTGGAGAACAAGAGGACCTGCAGAATGTAACATGTCATTAATAAAATGCACTCTCTTCAGTAGAGGAAAGATGAGAAATACTTCCAGGAAAAGGCAATAATATTTTAATGGTAAAATGTCCTAGTCTGAACTGACTAAACCTGAATGGTATAAAAACAATAAGTTTTGAAAATAACTCAAAACACCAGCATTCCTTCAAACACTTCAATCTACATTCTGATGCTAGCAGGAACTATAATATAAAACTTAGCATCATTCATATTATGTTCAATTTGACAGATACAACCTCAAAGGCTCACAGGTCATCATGTTTGTACTTGGTAACTTATAGAATTGTTTCAAGCAAAATGTATAGATTTATAGGCATCCTTATGGTCTATTACCACACCAAATTTCAAATTTATAAGTTACGTATGAATGGAGAGACAACAGTGGTCTATTAGTTATTACCATCAAACAGAAAGCTAAACACAGAATTCACACTGCCCATGTAGAAAGAAAAATAAAGACAAAGTACGAGTAGCAAGCAGAGATAACTTTATAGCAGGGCAGATGGCCTGAGTGGGAGGGTTCTGTCAAATGTCTTCGCAGAAAAATACATACAGCTGCAATGAAAGTGAAAAGAAAATCGTGGCACACTTAGATGGCACTGGCAGAACACCAATGTGCCGTGGAACATCAGTTGCGCATCACTGTGCATACATTATTCAAATATATTTCTTTTGTATTTTACATGATTTGTTGCTGTTACAAACGATATTGTTGCAAGTTAATCATAGAACGGATATCACACTGAAGAGAACCAGAAATTAATTTTCCTCATATTTTATTAAATATTTATCAAACTGAAAAATATTTCAAATAAAATTTTCAGCTTTTAATGAGGTCTATTTTCATGTCAAGTTAATTTCTTATAAGATTAGCCAGCCATATTTTAGAAACGTGATAATTTTGGGCTTCATGTAAAGTAGTGGTTATAATATGCATCAAAATTAAATTTTCCCAACAATTTACAGTGTTGGCCCCAATGTAATATTATTATTAAGTGTTCTGTCTTACGACAGGTCCATTGCTCTGCCCAAACAGAGCTCTCCAGTTGTCCCTATTCTCGGCTTCTCGGTTTAATTCCTGGAACGTCATCTTCTTTCCTTGTTTAAGGTCGTCGGTTAGCTGTATCAATCTTCTTCCTAGTCCTCTCTTTCCTTCAACCTGGCCTTCGGTGATATCACTCATTAATCCATTCCTTCTCATAATATGTCCCAGCCAGTTAGCTTTCCTTCGTGTAATCGCCTGCAGAATGTTTCTTTGCTCGTTGACTCTCCTCAATACTTCTTCGTTGGTCACTCGATCCGTCCACCTGATCTTCTCTATTCTTCTCCAACACCACATTTCAAAACTCTCCAGGTATTTCTGTTCCTTCTTCCTGAGTGTCCAAGTCTCTGCTCCATACAGCGCGACAATGTAATATTTCATAAAAATCCGTGGCAGACATACAGATGGACAAACAGACAGGACTTTTACATCATGTGTTCATTGTACGCAAGATGTGCATAGAATATATACTAACAGTTAATAAAGAAAACTAAGGCAAGAACTAAAGAGCAGTATTTGTGACTTACCACTAGGAATACAGGAACAATCGTCGTGAATAATACAGTCAAATGCGTCATTGTGGTTTCTTGTAGCTTGATGTTGCTGATGCAGCAGAGATCAGAAATGTACTTCTTCTGTCCATAGCAGCAGCTGATAGCGAGGGTCACGCACAACATGTGTAAGATGAGCGGCCAGCTAACAGAGTAGTATGAAAGCAGCAGTTGCATGTGGAATCCAGCCTAATTAAAAACCAAGAAAGACATGGGATGAACAGCCTCACAGGGCATCTTGTTAGAAATTTATTAAATAGCTATGAATTACTGGCATTGACTGTATTTTATGGAAATACTAAAAATACATGAAAACAGTATTATTATTATTAAGCAAGCTTTGAAGCTTTTGTGGCACATAAATTCAGCTGATCACCTGAGAGGATTGTTGTCTGAAAAAAGAGAATGAGTACTCATTGCCCTGATGATGGAGGCAGCAAGAACCTCTGAAACGTCAGTAAACTTCTACCAGACTACAGGGAGCAACAACCCAGAAGACAGCCATCTTCAAATTTCTATGTATACACAATTTTCATTAAAGTATGTAGCTATTTTAAATATGACAATGTATGTTTTGAAAGTAATTGCAAATGACTCAGAAAACTATTTGGCCATCATTTAACAGAGGATTGCTGTACTAACTACAGTAGTGTCATCATGCAGGCAGTCAGGAATCTCTGTGGTCAGATTTCATACACATATGTATACTGCAATTACAATATTATATTTGACAAAGTAAAAATTCATGAAGGACTTTGTTTTAATAACATCTTAATTCAACAGTTGAAATTATTCTGATGACTGGAAATGGCCCACCCCTGCTTAGTTGCCAGTGGAAAAAATATTAATCATAACATTTTATAGGAAATAAGATTGGATATGTGAACTGCACATTTTGAAACAGTTTCTCGTGTCCTAAAACACATATGAAAACGTTTTGAAAATGAATTTCAACAACAGGACTTCTTTGGCATGGGTAGGCCAGAATAAAATATTTAATTTAAAAAGAGTGTCAACTCTATGAGGAGAGAGAAATATATTACATCACAGTATTTTAAACCTCTCTTACATGGCATACTAAAATATATTTCAATATATCATGTACTATTATATTATGTCTACATAAATTATGTTCATAATATTGTTCATACTTCATGCTCTTTGCAATATGAATTACAGTTTACAGGAAAATTTAACATTGAAAAAATATTTCAGAAAGAAGTAAGGAATTATGAAAGTGACAAAATATTAAGATTACAAATAGCTATTCTGAAAAAGTAAAGTATATACCAAACATAAATAAATATGGTAAATACTGAGCCAGCAACAATTTGACACATCACAGACGAATGTGACAAAACAGGGCTCATTGCTGTTAATCCACTTTATATTATGTTTTTAACTGTGTAAAACTGCATATTTATTCTAAGAGTTGTTGCACGGTAGTTGATGAATATTAACACCCTTTGTGCCCTAAAACTATGCCTGATTAAGAGAATAAATAAAAGACCAAATAACAACTTTTACTCTGGTTTTATCTGGTAGCCGCATTCTTATGCTCAAGAGCCGGGATAGCTCAGTAAGTACGTGGCCAGACATGTATCATCAAAATTCTCACAACTAGCAATTTGATTTCTTTGGCAATATACAGCATATCGCCTATCACATGTTGCCTGTTGCTTCTGCCTAAAACAGATGTTGCTGCTTTGCATTGTTATTTGATATTTTTATGATATTTAAATTATGACATTACAAGGGTTGTCATCAAACATTTTCATCTTATGTTTCACTAAATGGCCATTCTGACTAAACTACTATACACACATGTATCTTGTGGTATTTAATGCATATTTAACAGACTGTTTTAAATAAATGATGTGTTAAACCGAAGGGAATGTCTTTTTTAATATGATCTACTGAAATTTCAATGGGGATAGGTTTTATTATGTTGTACAGGAATTTCACTACACCAATATTTGTTAGTTTCAGGAGAACGCATTAGTAGAACATAAACAATGTTTTCATTATACTGGTGTTTTAGTACATATATTTATTTTTCCAGTCTATACACAAAACTTGTTTTAAAATAATGTTGTTAAAATTATTTATAACATTTACAATATAAATTGCATTATGTTATATTTTATGGCGCTTTTCTGTGTCGTATAATATTACATTTATCACAGCGCTTTTGATTTCGACGACATGTTTCGATGTTTACCACATCATCATCAGGCTTATCAATTCATATATTTTTAAAAACTATTGTACATTTGTGCATTGCGTTTATTGATTTTTAATTTTCAGTCTTCATCTTGATTTGGAGTATGCATTTTGATGTTCATTATCAGGTTGTATTGTGATGTGTCGGACGTCTGATATCCACAGACGATAAACTGCAAAATATATGAATTGATAAGCCTGATGATGATGTGGTAAACATCGAAACATGTCGTCGAAATCAAAAGCGCTGTGATAGATGTAATATTATACGACACAGAAAAGCGCCATAAAATATAACATAATGCAATTTATATTGTAAATGTTATAAATAATTTTAACAACATTATTTAAAACAAGTTTTGTGTATAGACTGGAAAAATAAATATATGTATTGATATAACACAAACATGACGCAATTAAGATATAAAATGGTGTTTTAGTGTTCATTATATAGTACGAAACTGTAATCTTGTGATTTGCAAGGAATGCAGGAAGTCCGAAGCGTTAAAGGCTGACGCTATCTTTCCTCCTTCATCCTTCACCCCACTTCCTCACCCTGCAAGTCTCAAGATTACAGTCTTACACTGTACCAAGATTTTACAGCCTTTAATGACTGCATCATGTGTCTTTCCCTGTATACATGATCACAGTGCAATTGTCATGTTTCTTAGTTCCACTGGCAAAAATGCCAGATATTCTCACTATTCCTTACAGATGAATTACGAAACAGAACAAAGGTCATATTACCTGTGAAGTGAGTGGCACCCCAATTAGAAACAGGGCAATACACACGCAAATTGTGATTGGTCCTCTCCTATGGTGAAG
>NW_019060214.1:105753-160421 GCF_000696155.1 Zootermopsis nevadensis
AACAAGGTAGAGGATCGCAGTGCAGACTAGAAACGCTGCCCCTCCATTCAATTCACAAAGCACAGGGAACACGCAGACACCGTGAAAACCTGCGACATAAAAAGATCACCAACAAACATTCTGTGGTCAATGTCCAAGATGCGTTAATTCTGCAAAGTCTTCCCCAGTCTCTTCAGGTAAGAAAATAACTTTATATTTTAATATTTTCATTAAAAATGAACAAAGTCGAAGCACGAGACTACAGTCGTGTTACTTTATGGTGGTCTCTGACCAATGCGAGATGGGAGAAATATGAGTAATGGAGGAAATGAAGATGGCGAGCTCAGACATCAGTAGCAGAGAGTCAAGCAGTGGCAGTGCAGCTAAAGATTTGATGAGAAACATCAACAATTAACACTGTATTTATTAATGCATTCTCTCACAGAATTTGTAATGTCATACCACCAAATCTGTGATGGATTACTACCGGGTCTACAATTTATGAGGCTGCGGTCGTGCTTGCATTGCGTGGTCGGCTGGCGACCCGTTGATGCGGGCGGGAGTCGTGCGCGTTCTTCCGGTGGGTGACCGACGAAGTTCTTCTGGGGTAATTGCCGAAATCAGTTGTCGAATATTTTCTTTAAGCCCTTCTGCAGTGTGCGGATTGTTTACATAAACTTTTTTATTCAGCATGCCCCACAGGTAAAATTCGCACGGGTTTAAGTCTGGGCAACGCGGAGGCCACTGATCGATATTAAATTTATATAACGTTTACAGTTTATCCGCACACTGCAGAAGAACTTAAAGAAAATATTCGACAATTTCCCAAGAAGATCTTCGTCGAGTATTTCGATTAACGACGTGTGAAGTTGCCTGCGAGCACAAGGAAGTCACTTTGAACATCTTTTGTGATTTAAGGTAAGAACAATTAATGTAATAACATGTATTAATGACGAGAAATATTCGTAGTTCGCTGTTACCAGCGGCACTGAAACTGATTCGCCGGTCACCCACCGGAAGAACGCGCACGACTCCCGCCCACATCAACAGAGCGCCGGCCGACCACGCAATGCAAGCACGACCGCAGCCTCATAAATTGTAGACCCGGTATAAAATGCAGATGTAAATAAAAATGTTAACAAATAAGAAGTAGGGATATATTTAAAGAGATTCAGTTTAGCAGCATAAGAATATGAACACACACTGTTAACAAACAACTCCACTAACAAGCCTCTTTACCTGTAGTAAATCCAAGACTTGCAAAAAAGAAAACTCCTCTCTCATTCCATGTAGATCGATATGGGCCATTTGCGACTTTCTGTCGTCTGTCACTGGTGGAAGGAAATCGATCACAGTTTTCCTAAACACACAAACATCGGCGCTAATGCATATTTTAAATCATGTGTCTGCAAAACACTTGCAAGCATCTGTTGACCTACAACACTGTACAAAATAGGAAGCTGCAAATTGAAATTTTCTTGGAAGTAGATACAAATGAATATACGAAGAAACTTTACGTTTCCATGTTCAGGGCTGAATATATTCTTGTATCACTTTTTCGTATACTTTTAACATCTCCATTTGTCAAAGGCGTAGTCAGATTTTAATTAAATTTCGTATTAACTCTTTGAGAGTAAATAATATAAAAACATAATTCGGCACCACTAGAGAAAGTTTCTAAAACGTTTCTGGGAACTGTCGATCGAGGTTATCGACTCAAAATCGTGACGATTTTGAATTCAGAAAAATACCGACAACCCTCACTGGGAATTTAGTGGTTTTCATCAGTCTCAACCAGCCCCTCCAAGCTAATATCGGAGTCTTTGTGGTTACTGCGAAATCATTTGTCTCTTCCATCCTGTTACATAATCGCATGTTTTGTAGTTTTCTGAAAGTTAACGTAAAGCAACAACATTTTTAATAATATTATTACTGTGCAATGACTTCAATGAATGATCGCTCAACATGCAAACTGCTGATGTTGCAAAACGCGTTAGCTGGAGGAGGGCGCCAATGTTAGGTTCGCCCCAAGGCGCCACTTTTTTAAGGCCTGTCCTACTTACAACCAACATCGACATCTTCACCGCTAGAGAACCACAGATCTTACACATCACTACCAGTTCTGTAATGTTCTATTTAAGTTTAATTATTATTCCAAACATAGTTTGTAGCAAATAATTTCTTCCTTTCTGTTTTTATAACAATGGATGTCGTCTTACTGAAAGTATTTTGCACTTCAACAGCTTGGTTAATATCACGTGCCATCCGATCTCATTACAACTTGAAACAGGGTTGAAAATTACGTATAAGTAAAGGCCTATTTATTAGTTGCCACAGATGGACAAACACAACTTTAGTAATACTTTTGGAAGATTGTTGTCATTATTAAAATGTGTTCATGTCAATTTTCTTATTCCGCTTTTCTATTTTCTGAATTAAACTGAATATTTATAATTCTGAACGTATGTCTGTACTTCATTATTAATCCAAGCAGCACTGATATTATTTTACAAAATTCTAATTGCGCACTCTGCAACGTTTTTGTCTCGGTGTTTTTCGTATCTTTCCGTAAATTCTATGAAATTTTTCATCATCATCATTACCCGTGGTTCTACAACCCTTAAATGACCTTGGCCTCCTCACATATGGGAGGTTACTTAATATATTTAGACAATTTGTATGACTCCTTCGACAAGTGATAAACCCGTTATAAGACCTTTACTTATATACGACAGAATACAGACATCAATGAGTTAAATGGGATTCGAACCCACGGTCCTAGCGTCCAAGCGAACAAGGCCCACGCCTTAGACAGCGCTGCCACTGTGACCAACCTGAAATGTAATATTTATAATTTCTTTCAGGCGGTACGATACATTAAAACCTAAATACCAAAAGCTTGATACCATTTTATTGAAAGTCATTATTTTACATCTTACGTGGTTTTCCCCCTGAAATGCCATGGTTTATGTTTTCGTAGTTGAATTTCTCATATTGAAGGTATCCGATATATTTTCAAACCTACAACTACTACTTAAACACGATCGTCTACAAATAAAATTGTGTTTAAAACTATTATCTATTTTAAAATATTTAATAAAAAAACATTTTGCCATTGTTTAATGAGTTCGCCAATGAACATATTAAATAACGTTGGAAACATAGGGCATTCTTGTTTCACTCCCTGATTTACACAAATATTTCATTGTTGCTAATCGATGTTCTCTTCTTAGTGTCTATCCTTTAAAATGTAATTATCTAAACACAAACTGTAATACTTCATAGGTAAAGTTATTCAAGTCCCTTTAAAACTAGACTAATCTGAACATTTTTAACTCCATTAGGGACAGAGAACAATATAATAAAATAAATCTCACCATAAAATAGCATTTTATAACTTCAAGCACTGAAAATTACGTCTATGAAATACTGTAAAATCTGTCCCACTATACGCCATGTAGGCGCTTAGGGGGAGAGGTGACAGGAAAAATCATCTGCCCTCGTCGGGGATCGAACATCAGTCATCCAGTCCGTAGCGTATCTCATTCAACTTAATTAAAATTTGAGCGCGTTGGATTGTTTTATGTGTGTTGATTTGACGTGCAATGCTCCATACTTGAAACACTGATTAATACATTAAATATCAACTACTTACCACATATTCGTAGTCCAACCTGCTGCCACGAGTATCCATCAGTGCGTCATTGTTTGTGTTTGACTCTTTTGTATTATTAGTAAAGGAACTTACGTCACAGATAACTGACAACTTTGCATGCTGGTCCTCCATCGTGGTAGAGCGAGGGCCCTCGTCTGCTGCTCTTTCTTCATTGAAGAGACGTTTTCATCGTAACCAACACTGGCACATCTTGACCTAGAAAATTCTTTCTTTCTTTCTTGTCCTCCTTTCCCCCCTATTCATTTTGAAGGTCAGGAGGAGAGTTCACCAACTCTTACTCTGGAGAAAGCTGAATATGCATTTCTTTACTATACTAACTTAAACTTTAGACTATTTAATGGAATTAAAGAAACAGGCTTGTTTAAATCCTTATAACACTCCGAGACAAGGATTTGTGCATGAAAGACAGTACAGAAGAGGCATACTTGAAGTTAATTCTTTGCGACTTGACATATCCCATTAACTTCGTCCTTAAAATACTACAGATTCAAATCTATTATTCAGTGTTACCACACTGCACTAACCAATTTCAAGGAGCAGAGTCCTTGAGAAGCTAATAGTCACAGTAACTGTATATCATGGAACCTTAAGGTTCATTGCCTTATTAACAAAAGCTCGCCACACCCCCAAACACTATTTCCCTAACATCCATTTTAATATTATTCTTCCATCTCCGCATAGGTCTTCCGGATGGTCTCTTTCTTTCTGGCTTTTCAACAAAAATATTGTGAACATTTATCATCTCACTCTCCTTAATTTGTCAAATTTGCGGGAGAAAAGGCAGTATTAACTTGTATGTTATTTAAAAAAAGATAGAAACGTGCTTTTTAATTCTGCATAAACCCAACAACTTATAATTAAACAATTAACAAAGTCATCAATAACTGGAAGTCCCATTAATAAATTTAACACCAAACTTAATCAAACGTCTTGCTTCATGAGCTGAAGCTTCCACGGCGACTAAGCACAACGAATTCTTCTACCAACCGTGTCGTACCATGTGCTACCCTGAAGACGAGGACGAAGATGGTTCTCGAAACGTTGGTGTTTTCTCCATTAAACCACCTTACATGGCTGGTAGCCCGAGAAGAATTCATTACACAACGTCCTGCTATTTATGAAACTATTATAACCCAGTTTAGACGTAGGCCTGTAACTCACCCAGAAACAATTTACATTCTAAAATGATTGTGGAGCCCAGTTTGTCGTAGGTGCACACAGATTTAATAAGCTTATGTCCTAAATAGCTGGACCTTTTAGGTTATAAAATACTTCGTCGGGTTAATAGGTTCACAAATTCGATTACAGTACGTCTATTAAGATCGGTGAAACAAAAGCTTGCCTGTGATCTGTGCCTTTGATTCTGAAGGTTGATTTGTGTAAAGTATCAGTGTCTGAACACCCGAAGCACAAACAAACAGCAAACAGCACTGCGTCTCGCTGCCCGATGGTACAATGTGCACGCACGGACTTAGCTTCGTTTGTCGAAATTTGCCGACTGAGGGCGTGCAGTCTCGACCACCCACGTCAGACTAACTAGTGACTAAATAAAAGTTCAGTCAAAATCGGCTTGTCCTACTAATTGCATGTACAGTTTTGTGTCCTACGATATTTAGAAAATAAATTATAAACAGTGTTACGTATGGAAACTTCTAAAACATGCTGGAAAATTAATTTAAAGTCTGTTCGCCTCCAAAGGTTACTAGCGACAGCCAAAAGTCCCTTACAAAGATAGATAGCAACTGAAATGTAAATCACTAGATTTATCGCCCTGATGATGGAGCCAGTAAGTGCGCTCGAAACGTCCCTGAACTTCTACCAGACTACACGGCGCAGCAAACCAGAAGACAGAAATCTTCATTCATTCCGTCATTTTCTTTCGTCATGCCGTTACGCCCTCAATCTATGTTCGTCCCCTTAGAGTGACCAAATTTCACACCCATACCAGACAACAGTTATGATTATAATTCTGTACATTACTCGTGTAAAATCTGGTAGTTGTATATTTTACGAATTTGAAGTTCACTGTAATGTCATGTTTTTTTAACAATAACTTTTGTAATTGCTTTTTTTAAAGCCATGCTTCTGTGTTTTGGTTAAAGAAATATCCTTTCTTGTCAGAATTACATCTTTTTAACAATAGGCAACCTTCCTCACTTATTATCGAGCCACATTGCTTTCTAATTAGGGCATTCACCCGTGTTTATAAAGCATAACATTAAGTGCATTGTCAAGCCAGAGAAAGGTATAGAAGGAAAGCATAAGTTATTCTCTTCCGAGTCTTTCTTTGGGAAAGTGAATCTCCATTGTTTTGAATTCAATCTACTGCTCTCCAGTGACACCACACACAAAGCACATGATCTCCTATTGTAGAAAATATTACTATTTTTACCTCCATCAAAAGGGCAGAAAAGAGGAGTACTCCAAGGCCGAAATCACGTTACGATCTGTGGTCAGCGATGTCTGTCTTAATGCCGAGCCATTTGTGTCTGAAGAACAATGTTTAGTCTGTCTTGACATACTTCTTGTTGTTACAGTGTTCTCTGATGAGACACTGTCGCATGTCTTAGTATATGCCATATTTCCATGGTATTTAGTTTTACATAAGAAAGTAGCCACCTTAATTATCATTGAAACGATTTGAACTGAGCGCGCTCTGTTCACATTGGCATCCCTGGTGACAACATAAAAACAGTCTCGAGCTGTTATGGTGGTCAAGGTTGTAGCTGTATGTTTGTGGTGAATAATCTCATTGTAGGCAGTGTGACGGCGTAGTCTTCTTTCAGCCCCGATTTATGATCTATTAAGCAGATTTTGACGCTGATTTTACCTGGAAAACATGTTGAGTTCCCCATGTGATTAGATTAGAGCTGTTACATTTTTCTTTTTCTCTGTACGTATCTTAACTAGATGCATGGAGTTAGTTAAGTGTATTGTGTGGTAATATTAAAATACTTAAAAAGTAGCACACAAAATACCGTGAATAAATAAATAAATGCGAACCAAAAGCATCGTTTTTAACATCATGGCATACGTATGGAGTGGAATTACCCCGTATAGGGGGGGAATTCCACCAAATGTGCTATTACAAAATTTTGTCAAAACATCACACGTAGGGCAGAAATTAATACAAAATTTTCCGCGTGTTGTCTTCGTGAATTACTCTCTGAGATTCGGCGTTTAGGTTGTGTAAACAGAGTTCATGAAGCAAGGAACTTGAATTTTCCCTTATGGTGGTGCAATATCCCACACATCCTCTATCGTTCGATCAAAGAGCACACCAAGAAATTTAACTTGGTTTACAAAAGGGATGTTCCATCTGTTCAGTGTAGGATAAGCCTTGACTGTCATTACAACTCCATTGAAATGAAGGCTCTGCAGCTTTCTAATAACAGAAACTTCTTAGCAATGAGGCTTATACAAACACCTGGTGTTTGGGGGCACGATGTATATTCATACTGTACAATGCTGTGGATGAATGAAGCTTTGAGGAACCCTGCCAGTAATTTTCAAAGCGTAGACAGTTTGTCTTCAACCGGAAGTTTAAATTTTCTACTGAAAACAAACGGCTATCAAAACTTGATTGTGATTAGTACAGTTTAATTGGTTGTTTGAAAATTGTAATTTTGCCAATTTACATGCCAAGTAATTGTGCCTAGTAGAAGCATTTTTTCGCTACATTGCTGAAATTCTGTCACGTCCATAAGCCTTTTACACTTAAATGCAGTGCTGGGGTGTGCACAACACTGTCGATGGCTTCTGGTCTATGTTTGTTAGCCCCCCTACTGTCAACAGCAATACAAATCTCACTTATCATAGGCAGGTTGCTCTATATGCAAGTTTTGGTCCATAAAGGGTTGGTAGTCAGCTGAAGACTTTGATTCCCGTTAGCAGTGCAACAATTATTGTGGTTGATGTGAAGTATGCTCATGCTGCGTCCTACAGTCTCCTGGTGACAGTAAAGATGCGAGGTTTTACACCTCAGTAATGAAGGATCAATGCGTGGAAGTGCGTTGAAAAACTAGCACAAACGCATCCCCGAAGATTATCTCCGAGAGGAGTTGGAGGTCTGAAAATCTGTTCAGGCATTCTTGAGTTTTTACAGGAGTACAGGCAGATGGGGTGGATCAAGTAATTAAACACAGAGATGCAAATGAACCTGTATTACAATTCACTTCCTTACAACATTAATTTCCCCTCTTCTCTCCTGTAATTATGGTCGCACAATGTTATGTTACCACACAAAGCTCCAGACATACATTTGCCACTTACAAATCGGCGGAAAGGCTCGGTTCCACACAGTGATAATGAGGGACCAAAACAAAGTATTTTCAGTACAATAGCAAACACATAAAGCATGAAAACTGATCATAAATTGTTTATAACTGCCACTTTCTATCACTTACTAAAAGAAAGTAAATTTGCTTGTTATGTGCAAGTACATGTTAAATGAATACCATGACTTTTATAGGTTCCTGCCCACTGATGTGTTAACATATTAATTGGTAAGACATAACATTCATTATTTGGTACTCCCTGCAGACATTCATATTGTATTCACAAGGCTGCATTATTTTCTTATAGTAAAAATGTCGCAATACATAATTTCTTTATGTCAGGTGAAATACGGCATTCATTGTTTTGTATTATCTTAACATTTCTATTGAAAACTGATTATTCTTTCTTATATTAATGTATTTCCATGACTTTTTGTGTAGGGTGCAGTATAATAGTCCTTCGGCTTTCTCTAAACAATGCACTGTAAACAGAGATCTGTATTGTTAACATCACGTACAATGTAAAATTAAATTTTTATGTCAGTTAAAAGGACTGTGGACAAGGGCTCTTAATGTGTATTGTTATTTTTTAATCCAACATACACTATTTAATTTAGCTTTTATGCTTTATAGTCACTATAAGAACAATTTTTTATTATATCAGAAATGTACACTACATAAATAAAATAATATATATATTCAGAATATGTACAGCATTCAGATCACAAGCTGAACGGAGACTAAGATCAATTTTGAACGTGGTCGTACGCACAAAAATAAAATGCAAGCAAGTGGATAATTGGTAATACAAACACCAAGATGCAGCTTCATAATTATTAACTGACACCAAGAATAAACACAAGAACTGGATAGAAAAATGAGAAAAATTATAACCATCCATGGACGGCATCGCCAAAGAGTGGACAGTGACCACTAATGTTTCTGGAAAATACTTAGGAAGAGGAATGAATAGATCATCTACAAAAGACAGCCATACAAGGTTCATTGCACATAATAAGGAAAGTGCTACAATCTGAAACTTGAAATCTGAGTGGCCCACCTCTCAGATTTCACCACAGGTTCAAGAGCAGAAAACAATAAGAACAAAAAAACCTGTGACAAGAGAACAAAAAATAACAATGGCAAGCAGTCACTTGAAGAAGGGAGTAGAGTCAATTCCAAAAGTGTGCATCAAATATACCTCAGCCAATGGACATGTCCAACATATGAAATACGTACTGTCAGAAACATTTTCAGGCTCAAAAATCACAGCTGTTTGAAAGGGGAAAAACCTGATAAAATACAAAGGCCTTCATTTACCGGAATGTATGGATTTTGCGCCAGTTTTTAAGTTAAGAAACTGAAAGGTATGCACAACAGCAGATGAACAAGAAGAAAAATAGAAGGCCCTCTAAAACCATAATCAGCATACAACCACTTACACAAGGCATAAAATTGTTTGTGGTCATAACACAAGAAATTACTGGTGCACACAACAGATTCTGGAAACTAATTACGTACAGTCAATGGAATGCCTCTGGGCAGATTATGGGCTATTTTGAATTTGTTGCATCAGAATGACAATGAAAAACAAATGCAAAATGGTTAACCACACCATTACACATCAGGCCATTTTGCAAATTTTGACAAAAAAATGTCAAGAGGTATGTATGACAGAAGAATACCTCACGACTGACGAGGCAATATGTGCTTTTCATGGGCATGTACTCTTTTGTGTCTATGAGAAAGAGAAATCATACAAATACAGTATCAAGATTTTGAAACTATGCAAGGCCAAATCAGGAATGTTTCAAACATAAAACCATACGAGCGTGCAGGAACAGAAAAGGCAAACTACTGGGAGCAAACAGAACATGAGTAAACACGAAATACAATTTAGTTGAAGGTTTCTGTGTGTCAATGATATATTGTGTGTATTCAAGCATGTTGAATGCAACTGCAAAATTAGCTTTCTGATTTGCTTCTGTGGTGAAACTCAACAAATGAATTTAAGTACTGAGTTCAGCTTTTAAATATCTCTAACACTTTGAACATGATGGGTGGGGTGGGGGGGAGAGAGAAAAGTTTTTCATAAAAATGTGACGAAATACTTTTCTTGAATGCCATATGAACTTACCAACAAGGCGACTTTATAAACATTCACGTCTCGCAGAGTCAAGTTGCAGTCATGTACCTGGGTTCCTGCATTATCTTGCTATATGTTACAACACTGACCACGTCATAGCTCAGGTGGCTAGATTTTGGCCTCTTGACTGCCAAGATCTGGGTTCAGTCTTGGACGACTTCAAGTGAGATTAATGGTGGATGAAATGATAATTAAGAAGCATTACTGTGAGATAATCAGTTTTCCCCTGATTTTCGTCATTCCAGCCCCAATGAAGTCCCACATTATCACACTAGTCCAAAGTTATGGGCTTAACCAGTTAGAAGCTCATCCAGCACTTGGCTGGACTCACGCTAAAGGAACTATCATGTTACAACACTACTGCCATAAGCGCAATAACCATTTCTTAACTTTGGATAAGCTACAGTAACAATCATGCTCACTCACTGACAATACAGAGATATTTACTGCTGCATGGCTTATACAAAGAGGCCTTATGGCTGCATTAATTTAATGTAATCAAGAAAATTAATAAGCTCCTGGACCAGGCAGGAACATACCTCGAAGAGGTACCTGCTGGTGAGACAGCATTCAAATTTCTTCATTAAAGGTTTCCATGCACTTACACATAGAATTTTAAGTCTTCAGATATAGTTCTGTATTCTAAAATGTCCCAGTAAGTTTTAATTACAGAAAGTAACTTTAATGCTCTGAGAACATTGTCATAAATTTATATAGCTAAAATAAAATAAATACACAATGAATTTTAGAACAGTATACAAAAGTTTTTCTTGTTGTATTGAACTGATACATAAACCAGATTTCAAATGTACTGCTATGACCAACTGGGCAGGTGTGCAGTGAGGTTCCATCTTGTGCCCACTCGATCTCTGGGAATTAACCGAAGTTCAGAACCGTGCTTCAAGAAAACATTACCTTTGAAGAAAAGGAACACAATAATTATGTCCGCCATAACAGGTAAGCAGATTATAATATGACTATCTTTATTTACACTTGAGGTTGGAATAAATACCTCTTTATTCACATGACAGTCAAATACTTTGTCAGAAATCTGAAAACCTTTTAAGAGAACACTGTAATTTATAAAATAATTTAAAGTACCAGCATAAAAAGGTACATAGAGTTCATTATTATGCTTTCATACAAACTACAAAAACAATGAAGCAATTAATCTGTAATGTTTTCAGGGCATATCTAATTTTATATTTCACAGAAAACAGAAGTTTAATTTTAAAAAATCAGTAAAGACAGAATTGTAATTATCTGTTTAATAATAACCACCTTTATGCTACATTAGACTGTTACTGAGGATGGTTCAACAAGTGGCCTAAGTTCTTGATTTCTAGTTGATATACCGTAGCCTGTGATACAAACCGACCGAAAAGTTATACAACCCATTCCTGACACATGTTCGATTTGTAGCCTTATGTACATTTCTGTATGATAATCCACTCTGAAGAGAAAAGTTTTCTCAGTGACTTCTGTGGAGAGTGTGGTAAAGTTTTCTTGGATCACTTGGACATTCGATATATAGGAAATCCACACATACAGACATATACCGCCATGCCAAATCCGAACACCATCCAGCACAAAAACAGGCTGCACTGACTACACTAATCCAACATGCCAGAACACTTTGTGAAACAGACAGTCTTGGGGGAGAATTAAATGCATTTTTCAGCAGAACAGATATAACTAAAATCATATCAGGTGAGCTCTACATCCAAAATTAAGGGACAAAGAGGCTACCAGCACAGCTATCATACCATATCAAAAGTCACTACCATCAAAATTAGTAGGCTTGTCGCTAAATATAACATCAAGACTGTTCATATTTCACATAAGAAAAATAAACAGATGCTCTGGCCTGTCAAGGACAACTTACGTCTGCAATCGAGACCAGACACTTGAAACATATGAAATACACGTCTCGAACAGCCCCGGTAAGTCTGCGGTAGCGGAGCATTGTAACGATAGAGGCCATCACATTGATTTTAACAGTACTTCCATGTTCGACAGGGAAGCTCTTGAGAAGCACTGACAAAGAATAAGATCTGGGGTTTTCACAGTGGTGGAAATTTGGATACTCATCTTCAGCTGTGATGCCATGAAATTTCATAGGTATGCTACGAACATGGTGACGTATTCTTCCAAAACACTATACAGTGTCAAAGTCCGGAAGATCACAATCCACACTTTCCTTTTACATGCTCAACAACACAAATATCTGGCTAAATGTATTCTTATGAAAAGATCAAATACCTGCAGTCTGTTGGGGATTTATCCCGATCCCGTCATCAGTGATCACTGCTGAAGTTGCTGGTGGGACTTTGAATTCTTCAGCAGCATATTTGAGCACTGCAGTGAACGGTGTATTTTCTGGAACGCTCAACCTGCATGAAATTAGTTCATCAGACTGGAATCATTTCTTACATTTGCTGTCACAAGTTTTGCCAAGACTGGCAATTCACACTGTCTTTCCACTTCCACCCATATACTACAATCTGGTTGAGACTTTAAATCCTGCAATGTGCGTCTCATATGATCTCCAGCTACACCTCGAGATTCCAAAAAGCGCCTCACAAGACTGACAAAATCATCAAATGTAACATCTACCATCAGTTTAGCATTTTCTTTAGGTTTCCAAATATAATTCATCTCTGTAAACTCAATGTCCATACACTTTCCAACATGAACAATAAATTTTACCAAAACTGAACATATCTCAGGGTTTAAGTCACAGACTGTAACAATCAAATGTCTATTGGTCACAATAATGATGTGCCAAAATACAGGATCTTGATAATTCATTGTGCTCATTTTCAATAAAAGTGATTCTGTTATTATTTTCTTCATAGTCTTGCCTTCCTCACTGCAATCTTCCTTTATCAATATTCTTAACACAGATTCTATAAACCTGCTGTCATTAGAGGTTGTATGGATGCAGTTTGAAATATTTGATGCCTCCTTGCATCGTATGTACTTTGTCCAAACTGACCTCAACAGTTCACAACTTAGCGTAGACTTAAAAACATCCTTCTGTTCTAAAACCATTGTACTCAGTTCATCAATAACATTTTTAACTGCATCATGTGTATGTGCTTTAAATATCAACTTCTCCTTTAATAAGTGAAACCTATTCCTTCCACAGATTTCTAAGTATTCACTAGTAGCACACATTAAAACTTCATCTGTGATATCAGAATTCATATAAAAGTTGGACAGAATCATATCACAAGCAGCTGCAAACTCCTGTAGTTTGTAATGCACTACGAGGCCATATTTAAGTTTATGCCATTCACTGAGTTTAATTTCAAATGCTGTTACACAACCTTTAGTCTCCAACACAGAACATATTTTTTCAACATCTTGTGCGCACTGAAATCCGTTATGTATCTCACTTTTGGTTGCTCCTTTCATCCACTCACAATGCTCATACTTATTGAGGAATAAACAGAAGCAATCAAGAACCTGTTTCATCTTGTGCATTTTAATAGAGTTACTCTGCATTATGTACTGAGCACTGTTATAATTTGTCTGAGAATCTGCCAAGAAAAATTGAAAAACAGCCTATCAGTTAATTAATAACTTTTACTTCCTTTGTAAATAAATACAAAATTCACTTATTATCATTAACTGCACAACACCGAATTTTCTGGGATGAACAAAAAAAGTCCAAGTTTAATATTATGTACAAATGCTACATAAATTTTCAATTGAGCCATGAAGACAATGCTGCACCAAATCTACAATGCAAATAAGTTTCAAAACAGGTACCACAATATAAATTTAGACATACTGCTGTGCTGACTTCAGTAACCAAAATTATGAGAATACATTCTTTTCTTTCTATTATACATGACTTTATACTAATCAGGCATATTTTGATGTTTAATGTCCAACAACACTCTTCACCATCACTGCCAACAACAACGATGAAGTATATAATTACTAATTACTAGATGATGGATAATATCTAAGGAAATTTTTATTCAAATGACTCTTCACCATCGTCAAGAAGTTTTAGATTTGATAAGTATATAATTATGCCTAATTAATACCAATAAAATATTTATTATAAGAACAATAGAGCAAGTGGAAAAAAAGAATATTCTTTAGTTACAGGCTGTATTTTCTTTTTATTGTGTGCAATAAAGCAATGACAAAATAAATCAATTTTTTTAAAATAAATAGTTTATTTACTATTTGTTGCTTCTTTGCCATGTGATTTGGAATTTAAAACCTTTCTTTGGTATTTATTAATGCAAGGGCTTCATAAAGTTGATTCTCTCTTAAAAACTGCATGCTTCAATACCCCAGGACTTTACCCCTTACTTGAAGGTTCTAAGTTAACAGTACCGAGATGTATTTTTACATTGAGTTCTGAGCTGTCTTCACTCCCCTGGTATCAGCTGTTCGTGCTGCAACGTTGTACGATGTTGCTATGACCTTGAGGCATATAATTTGGAGACAGTTAGATTGTGTATTATAATACACAATCTAACCTATTTATTTGTGGTTTATCTAATGGCACTGTCAGTAGCTCAGACCACACGGCGTCGATATATAATCCAGTAGCCCAAACAGCAATATATTATTTAAGGGGAAGATATTAGAATAACATAAATTATTTATAATTTTCTACTAAGCAATGTAAAGAGGTAATCCAGATATTCAATAATTATACTCACACTTTGAAGGGAAGTTTAGGATCGGATGTGAGAGTGATCTTGAATGTCACTTTGGATCTGAAACAGCATATAACATCAGAAAAGTATGTTACAATGACAAGTTTTACACAAGAGTGATGTATTCATTGTAACTAAGAGTTTGCGGGGACACTTACGCCATTACTTATTCAAATATTCCATGCACCTGTAATTACACACGACTTGAAAACCGTAACCATATGCTAACCATCCGTAACAATCTAGATATGAGTTCAGGTGCTCACGGACATAGATAAACCCTCACGGATTATTAAAATACAAATGGCTGATTCCATTGTCACAGACTAAATTCAGATCGGTTACGCGGTGACTACAGCGTGTTCAGTCAGTAAGATAGTTTACTATTCAACCTACATGTAATTTCTTTCACATACCCCAACCAGATTCAGATACAAATAATTTTTAAACACTGGTATTGGAGAGGAGTTTAATCCATCATCAGAGCAAAAGTATGTGCAAACCCGTTCTCTTGCATATACATTTCTCAAAATCAGAAGGTGGAAAAGCCACATTAAAATTACTTAGAAAAAAAAAGGATAGATATGTCATGTATACCAATATAAAGTTCCCGTACTGGAATGTTCTGGGTCACCTATCAGAACCTTGACCATTTCTATTTTTGTTACAAGCTGTCAACAACATTAAGGGGGGGGGGTTGAAATTAATTTTATTACCAGAATAGTTACATGACTTTTAACCTATGCTGGCACTCTAAATCCATCTATTACCAATATTTCAAATAATAACAAATTAGAAAAGCAATGTAAACTGTTTGCTAAACTGATTATTTCACAATTGCAGTATGGGAGAATGCATTCATGAGATTAAAAATGCAAAAACATGTTATAATTTGTCTTCTGAGTTGTAGTGCCACACAGTCTGGCAGAAGTTTACCAATGTCCTTGCTGCCTCCATCAAGGAGATGAGGATCTCTACATTTTAAAGTGAGATTTGATGTTCTCCTGGAAGTAATAATACAAATTTTGTTCTGCATTGTGATGCCATATGGACACACTGAAGATGGGGACAGTACGTTTGAAGAAAATGTCAATCTCTGCCAATGAGTCCACATGGCATCACAAACCAGAACACCAATAACATGATTATATGCCAACTTAATCTCCCATGAGGTCTCGTGAGTATAATTTAAAGTCTGATAATCTGTGAAGATTTTACTCTGTCAAAACAGATTGTACTAACTGTCAAACAGTTCACAATTTATAACCTAATATTACTCTTCCAGTATTGAATTATATTTCAACCCTGCACCCCACTGGCCCTTTTTAACTGGACTGTCATGTCAAAACACTTCTGAGAACTTTCCACAAAGAAAAGTGTTCAATGTTTTATTCATTAGTTTACAAAGTACCATTATAACATGGACAAGGAACAAAATGAATGTAAATTCTAGGCTGTCACTATGTTATAAATAAGACTAAGTTGAATGGTTAAGTTGAACCATAGGAGCACATACAAAAAATTGAAATGGACACACAGACATGGCAACACCACAGGTCTATTTATTCTCAAAACATAAGGAAAAACAGGTCAGAAACAAAGGCTAAGTGGAAAACACCAAATTTATTACTCATTATATACAAATACAAGCAACATAAGGAGATGACGGGATATTATTGTATGACTATCTGCAACAGCTAGGTACAAACATTCTTCAGTAAGAATTTTCAGTTTCACAAGCAGACAACACAACTGCTTTCATTCAATCTATCAAGTGAAGGAATGGTTCCGTCATCTCATGTCTCATTTCCTTTTACAAGCCTGTATTATAAATGGCCCATGTTCTAAAGATTAAATCACAGTTAACGTAGCTATATAACACTAGCAATAAGAGCATCAGAAACATAATGCACAAAGAAACATTTGCTTTTACATGTTCCCTTGGTTCTTAGACATTTTTTGTGGATCACATTCCTTCTCTTCTTCCAAGTTGTCTACCACCTTCCTTACTATTCTCTCACATCCTTCAATTTTCTGAGCTGTAGATTTGTTTGACTTTACACCTGTATTGGATGCTACAGGTTTTTGTTCTGAGGATGTACTGTTCTGATTTCCATAGTTGCCAAGTGCTGCTCGTAAAAGCTGAAGAAGATCTTGTGGCTCAGTGATGCAAAATCTACTTCCTGTAAGAGGGACAACAGAATTATACATAACAGCAATAATGGGCATTACTCAATAACAGACTGCAAGCAGCAGAGTTCTTCGAATGCTTACTGCTGCTGCTGACTGTCAATTATTCCATAATCACTGAAAGCAGTCAAATCCGTTAATCTACAGCACTATTTGTACAGAAGACAGACTTATTGTTATGTCCATCTGTCCATGTACTCAGTACAAATCCGTTAATCTACGGCACTATTTGTACAGAAGACTAGGACTTATTGTTATGTCCATCTGTCCATGTCTGTCTCTTTAATAGCTTCTGAACCAAATGACATTATGTTCGCTGATCCTGAATTATATTCACTATATCTACGCCAAATTTTATTGTCATTTTCATGTTTATGTCTGCTCAGTTAATGGGAATAATGTATAGTATGAGCTATTACATCCGCAGCTAACAGAGAATGGATGCACCTGTTAATACTGCTTGCTTCCACTCTGTTTCTTTCCAACAGTATTCATAATATGTATCTCGGCTTCCAAGGTTTTTATTCCTTAAGAACTGAAATGTCTCTTACCCATAATGTCATCTATAAATGGTTGTTTTGAAAAAGTATAACACTAAAAAATTGACTACTTCTATTATCAAAGTATGTAGATGTATCTACATACATTTGTGGATAACTAAAAAAAAATTCAGGCTTTGCTTTAGAATGCCGTAACCGCTGAACTGCATTGTTAATACTGTCGCAAATACTCACTACGGCAGCCTGGCCAGTCATGTGATTACATTACCCAAGTCAGCGCATAAATCAAATGAGATGCTTTCATCAGCTTCAGCTAGTGTGGCGAAATAAACTCTAAGGCTCTCGAATGGTAAACATGGACAACTTTGATTCAATATAAGTTAACTGTTCACTGAGTAGTTTGCTGGCAAGTGGGTTGCAAGTTTTGACAGAGCAATGCTGAAGAAATGTGCAGTAGTAGCTATGGTTAAACTGAATATGAATGCAAAGAGGATGGTTAATATCAACGTGGAGTATGTGAAAAATAATCAAGACTGTGATTTACAAACAGAAACACAAGCAAGAACTTAATTATTTGTAACAATAATGAGATAAATAAACCAACAATTCAAACAAGGAACCCAGCATCAAATTAATTGCTGATAATTGTGACAGTACAACATCCTCCCACTAAATTATGATTTAAAAAATGCCAAAAACTAAGATATCAAGGTGAGTTTCTTGCAAGGCAATTTCTAAAGCATTAAGTCTAAAGCCAAATTCAAGTTTTAAGGCAGGTATATAAAAGCAGCTTCTCATACTGGTAGGACATTAAGAACGACACACAACACATCTCCTTTGAAGTAATTTTCTGTCTGACTGATGTAATTTTAGTATCTTTTAACATTTAGAATTATGCAAACTAACAATACAACTTCCCCTTGATAACAAAAAATAATTTGGTTTGTCAAAATCATAACACAACAGTTAAGTTACGAAGAGTGTGACTGAATATAACATGGAGGAAACTTACACCATTACAGTTTAAATACACTGGTATGTGCTTAGATATATGTGTTTTAATTTTAGAGTATTCCATATTCTTAGAAAAGTTTCTATGAAAAGCACAATGATAAATTCTGACCATAAAGATAAGCCTTGTCACTCACTTGTATCACAAACAAAACTACATTTTATGCAGATAAATAGCAACTTTATTTATTATGAAGCTAGGGATATTACATTAATCAAGTGTATTCACAAATTCCCTTACAAGCCAGTGAAAATTTTCAGCAGAAAATCAAATTGAACAATGACCCTTCATTTGAAAATTTGTCATTCTTTCATTTTTTATTTATGGTTTTGAGTATCACTTGACTAAACTGTATTTTAAAACAAGTTGCTTCATAAATATATTTATCTAGTGAAATTAAGAGGCAAACCTTTCACAAAGAACATTTTTCTTTTCTGTCCGAAATACAGTTTATTTCACTGAAATAAATGTGAATAACCTCCCTACTCTCATCTACTTTAGCTCCAAAATAGAATGCCATTACAGAAGAGTAGATACCAACTTACCAACCCCCAGGCAGTAAAGCAAATATTCACTCAAATGTGTTACTCCACCAAACAGTACCATCAAATTCAACTCTCCATCTACTGCATGCCCTATATAAGGCTACCAAAAATGCTAATGTAAAAAATGCCCTAAAGATGGCAACAGCAATATTTTCCAATACAATGGACAGTTTTCAGTGTTCAATGTGGCTTATATCTGAAAGCCAAAGTTGTACACAGATATTTATTTGAATGCAAGCAAATGCCTAAATTGACTCTGGTTACTAAGATTCCTGGCCCCCTTCCGTTTCCAGTAATATGGGAATGTCTGGGTCATTCCATCATCCACGTCAAGTCAACACCTTCAAGGGAAAGGTTTCTCTTAACTATTACTAATTCTAATAAAATTGTGCAGACTTGTTAGGTCTCGTTAGAAAATGATATATATAAAAATTCATCTTCCAGTGTCCATTAATTGCAGGGACACAGCATTCTGAAATTTTACGTTTTCCATAACTTCCCTTGTTCTGATTAATTAAAATGCTCATAACTTTGCTCCTAGAGCTCATTATTGTACCAACTGAAAGATCTTAAGTGGGGCTTTCATTTGGTGTGCCATTCATGGATATTTCAATAAATATTGACATTTTGACCTAACCTGTAACATTAATTTATTAAAAATGTACAGCCAAACAAATTTTATAAATAAATTAGGATGACTGTCTTCTAGGATGTTTCTCTGTGTAGTCTGGTAGAAGTTTACCAATGTTTCAGAGGTGCTTCGTCACTCCATCATCAGGGCAATAAGTAAGCTGCATGTGAAGACTTGGCTGGTGGGTAGAACCTTTGCCAATAGGGGGGAAGATGAAACAAAATTGGTCCTTATCAGGGCCCAGTGGGGGGTCAAGAGGAAGGGAGATCGCCAAATGCAAGGACAAAGCAAAAAATGAGGGGTGGAGGTCAAAGGATGGAAAAAATGTTTAGGAAAAGAAGGACACAGGGGTAAGCTGTCTGACCTCCTTGACCACCTGACCAATATCCATGAAAACATCTAGTTCAAAGGGTCAACTTTCCTTCCATGATGCTGACATCTACAGCAAACCTGATAGTTCACTGGAACACTAGGACTTTCAATGCCGGTGTTCAGGGCCAGATCTCTTTGTGACCAGGAAAGTGTACATGATGAAGTGTAGAGACTGGCAGATACAATGGGCTCTCAATCCACCACAGAGAATTACTTCACCCCTGGATAAACCTATCTCAGTCACCTTCCAGCACTCTGACAGCACGACATACATCTACATCAGCAGGCTGCTGCCCAAGTAAAACATCAAGTCTGTGGATCTTGGAAGATTCCCAGTTCCCTTCTGCCTGCAAAAGATGACTTGCAACTCAAGACTCCAGCATTTTCTGCGAGTGTGATGAGATTTATATTGGACAGACCAGATATTCGATCGAGACCAGGATCAAGCAGCAACACTGTCACATACATCTGGAGCACCCTGACAAATCAGCCATGGTAAAACACAGCATTAGCCTGGGCCACTGTATATAACCCCAAGACATCCATTCCCTCAAAGGACAAAGGAAGCAGTACTTGTCTTGATCTGCCTACTGGGCCTGGACATGCCTTCTCAGGACACTAACACAATCCTGGATAGTTCCATCTTTCCTCTCTCCCATCTCTTATGTTATTTAGTCCACATTTCCTTCAGTCTTCTCCCCTGTATCCTTATTTCTCTTATAATTTATCCTATATTCTTACTTCATTGTTTTCATCCTTCATAACCCCCTTCATCTTTACTTATTTTATCCTCATCTCCTGTTTGATGACCCATATTTCTCTTTCCCCTTTTGCGCAGGCTGTGGGTCACAATTCTCCAACTCCCTTGCTCTTATCCATTCCTTAACATCTTCCTCAAAGGTTCAGCCCAGACTCTACCTTGTCCTACCAGTTCCCATACCTCAATCCAATTCCTCGCACATGGCCTACTCATAACCCTGATGATGGATAGGCGGCAAACATCTGCAAACTTCTTCCAGACTACATGCACAACTTCACAAGGAAGATAGTCACCTTCATACTCACTGTGTGAGAACCTAAAATCTCAATGATAATAAAGTAAATTCTGAACATTCTCATGTATAAAACCAGGAAAAGCATGAATTACATGAAGGTGTACAGAGTTCTGAATTGCACATTATTTTGATCATGAAGAGTAAAAACTCTTATTTAAAAACATTTTTAAGTTCATACTGTAATGATTCTAACCCCCTAGAAAAGGCTTTCTTAATCTTGCCAAGCAATCCTCCATTGTTGTTTTGTTCAGCCTGAGCTTCTTGGGACCCGGCCATCGGGCCTTGTCGGTTGGTCCCTGCACAAACAAAAGGAAATAGTAAAAGAAAACTGCTTTTTGAGGGTCGCTATGTTTGGAGTAGTACCAATAAATTATGATGATTTACCTGCCAAGCAGCTCACACAGTGAGCAGGAAGGAAATAAAACATTTTACTCCAAATTTTTACTTGTCAAAGAGTGATACTGTATTTACCCACAACAAGATGAAGTTATTTTACTTTTATTTTCATTCAAGCATAAGATTTATTATAATTTGGAAACAAAGACAAAAATGTGCAAAAACAAACATTATCCAACAATTTACGGGAAGATAAACACCCAAAAAAAGGCAAAATATCTCAAAACCTGTGAGCCCATAAAGTAACGTGCCAACATGAAAGTATTTGTAACATAGAAACTGTTCGATTTTCTTACTACTACCATTATATTTGCGTGCTGTTATCCAATTCTATATTTCTAAGATGTATTTCAGTTTTATATATTACATACTGACATCTGTCCATACGCCTAATATTCTTTTCTGCCACTCACAGAAACAAAGGTGAAGGCTTAGTTTGTGCAAGTGCAGTGATCCTTTGTAGTGATAATTAAGAACATTTCTAACAAGTTATAGTATTCGTACCTATTAAACAAAGTAAAAATTGGAGACAATAGAAAAGCAAGAAATACTTGACATGCAGATCAATTCTGAAGGGTTCTGACAATAGTATAATATGATCCAATTGTTGGGTTTTAGGATCTTGTCCATCCTCTGATGTTATAAAATACATAATGTTTTGTGGAATGGATGTCTTCATCTACATACATAATGAAAGAGGCACCTACTTTGTTGAGTCTCTTATGACGAGCTAATCTCAATCACTGGCCAACCTAGATCAGAACAACTACACGGTAATGTCAGAAGAAGATAATAAGAATAACAATAAAAATTATGAGAAGGCATATATGAATGTCAAGACATGGTGGTGTTGGATAAATCCGAGTGCAAGGACAAGTTGAAAATGTTGCCTGAATCTGAAGTTTATGAACCTTTGTCCAAAGATCCTGCAACTAGAGTTGAGAGAAAAGTACAGCAACTCAATTCCAAACACAAAACTGTTCTTCCCATATACCTGAAATGCAAACTGACACCATATGACCACATTCAAATTCCACAACTCAAAGGTTAAATATATATTTTGTGTATTACATGCATCCTAATTTTGAGAATGAAACATTGGGAGATTAGCTGTATTAACAATATGTACAATCATGACAACACAGGTTTATATTTGTATGATGTCACCAACAGTATACTAATATTCCAATCAAACATTTTATGGAAATAATAATCTATTCACTACACCAAAACATTTACTTACTAGAAGAGAACTCAAGAGAACAAACCTAATTAGAACAGTCCTTTTCCAAAACTACTTCAATTCAACAAGCGTTATTTTGAACAAACGAATGGCCTAGGTACGGGTGTCCCAACTTCCAATTTCTCACCAGAAATTTTCTTACAATACATAAACACAATATGGTTAAAATTCTACAACAATTTCACATCACTGGAAATTTCAGATATGTATATGACATTCTAAGCATATACAACAAAAACATTACCAATACTGAACATATGCTGTAAGTAATGAACTCTATCCATCCCTGACTTAAGTTTGCGATGGAAAAAGAACATAACACCATGAATTTTCTAATCTAACCATCAAGAACAACCACACACTTGAATACATCTTAAGAAAACCAACCACAACCGAGATTATCATCCTCCCTACCTAATGCCACCCTCAAGATCATAAAACAGCAGCCATAAACTGTATGTTAAACATGGCGTATACATACATACCCATTGTTCATAAATAACAAAACATGGAAATGGAAAGAATCAAAACCATTCTTAACAACAATGGATATCCTCCCCAACACTACACACAATACTTCCTCAAACTTAATACAACCAAAATCTTTCAACCCCAGACAGACCTAAGAAACTGGCCACATTTATTTACTTGGGACAGCAGATCAAAAACAATCACAAACCTCTACAAAAACATAGGAAACAATATTGTCAGAATGTCCAACACTATATATATATATATTCTTCTTTTTCTGGTTTAACAATGTTTTCTACATTTTCCGGTACCATTTATGGGTCCTCAACTTTTTAGTTGGCTTGATCTATGAACATTCGGTAGGACTCCTTGGACGAGGGATCGGCCCCCCTCAACAAACCACTTTAGTTCAACTACAGTTTTCCACCAGCAACTGCATCTACACAGTCCACTCTACTAAAATAGGTACGCTACTTAAGACACAGTCCATCACATGGTGAAGTCAACAACAGAAAATATGTATACAAATTAGCAGTCATTAGTTTTGAAAACCTAAATTGAACCACCTGAAGATAACCAACTAAGGTTGAAACATGAGGATTCCTGATAAGCACTGAAACTATAATCAAGAATCATGTAGACTGCTTGTCAGTCTAATGATACTGGGAGGATGCTATTAAAACAGATCTTACGGAAACAGAGTGGGAGTGTGTGTTGGATTCATCTGGCTCAGGATAAGGGCCAATGATAGGCATTTGTGAATATGATAATGAACCTTTAGGTTTCGTAAAAAACGAGGAATTTCTTGACTAGCTATTACTTTCCCAAAATCTCTACTTCGTGTTAGTTTAAATTTGACTTCATGGTTGGATAGAATTATGTGGTTGGCCTGATGCACACTCAACAAATAGCTCCCAGACAAATGAAGTAGCGTGTTAGTGTAGTCATAATGTGGAATTTACACCAGCAGCAGGTCAGAATTTTATCTGAAATATTAACAGTAAGTAATAAGAGTGCTACTGATTAAATGACTTTTTCAATTATTTTCATCAAGTGCTCATTACTTGGTGGCATATGACAATGTTGGACTCATAAGTGACTACCATATTCTATCAGCGAAAGATACTATATACCAACCATATTATTTTGAAACTGGCCTACTGTGTCAGACATGAGTGGAGGCCACGACAGAGTTAGGAACCCTCTGTTGTCTATCTTTTCCCCCCATTCCCACTGTTCACCTCTCGCCTTATACACCCGACACATCCCCATTCTTGTCTCACTACAACCTTGAAGATGGTGGCAATATTTTCTTCTGAAACTTTGGTAAACACCTGCAGAACTATATGATGTCACAACCCAACAGACCTCAGTCCCCCAAGTCCTGCACAGATCACGTGTTTCACACACATATTCTTCTTCCAGCAGTATACTCTAAGCTAGTGGTATTCAACCTGAGGTACACGTACCC
The DNA here is from genome assembly GCF_000696155.1 of Zootermopsis nevadensis. The sequence continues at coordinate 130,406 of NW_019060214.1, forward strand.
CCGGGGGTACGCGAAGACATCTTAGGGGGTACGTGAAATTTAAAAAATATATATTATTTTATGATAAAAACTGAATAATCAGGGTCAGATTTAGGGTTAGCCACAGGAGAACCAGACGTAAGGACATTCGATTTGGGAGATTATATACTATGTATAACTTGAATTATACACCAACAACTTTGGGGGTACAAAGTTGAAGAGAAATTATATCTGGGGGTATGCGAACAAGAAAGGTTGAATACCACTGCTCTAAGCAAATATTTGGAAACAAAAACTGCTTGCTTTTAAAAACATGAAGGGTCATAGGTAATTTGTAGTCAGATCAATCCAATTCACAGCACTACATCACTAAAGTCTTATTTCCTTAAATATGACAGGTCGGCTATTCTGACTAAAGTTTATCTGTGGTTTCCTCAGCTTTACCAAGCAAATGTTTAAACAGCAACTTAAACTGTACTATGGCCAATTCCCTTCCTAATTCATCCTCCCACTCAGTGGTATATAACAAATGAGGATGAGAAAATGTCATAAATAAAGGTATATCATTAAAATTAGCAATAAACAAAACTGATCAAATGTTATGCACTCACCATCTTTCTTGTACGTAAAGCCTTGAATAATTCCAGGTGTGTCTTCTTCCAATTCTGCATAAGTTTGGACCAATGCCTGCTGTTTTTCATTCAGTGTTTTAGGTACAGAAATTTTGAGATTCACATAATGGTCGCCATAGCCATATGAGTTAACATTCTTCATCCCTTTCCCGCTGAGTCTTATTCGAGTGTGTGATGAGGTTCCAGGTGCAATCTACAACAAGAGGGTCAAAGACTGATATGCAGGCAATTAGCACCTATCTTCGTAATGAGGGAATGCAATGAACTTTGTTCAACACTTCCAATATAAACAGTGCATCTGCATCAGTGGCATCTATATTGTAAAATTAAAATAAAATTTTTCAAATACCAACAGGTGCCAATATCTCTGCTGTTATACTAAGCTGACAAAATGACCATCCGGAAGACAGAAATCTGTTAAGGTTAGCTTGCAAAATTCAGAGTCGTAACTGACAGACGTAACCCTAATTGTAAATAACTGAATTCTATGGAACAGAGTCCTAAGGATGGTTGTTTAGCTACTGAGAAAGTTCTCTACATTTCATGGAACAATAAGGTTAATTTCTATGTTCACAAGGGCCCACCACAGGTCCGTATCCCGTGCTACATCAATCCAGTCCACACCCTCCCAATACAGTCTAGCATTATCGTCTTATCTATTCCTTGGTCTCCTGGAGTACTCTCTTCCCTCTGGTTTTCCAATTAAAATTTTATACACATTTACAATCATTCCTCCTTGATATAAACATAACATTTGGTGAAGAGTGCAAATTATGGAGCTCTACACCCTCAAAATTGCAGTATGAAAGACCAAGTTTCACACTCATAGAAATCAAAATGTATTAAGGCTTACATTGAAAAAGATCTTCAGCATCTTCAATTTGTTAAGCTTTCAACCTTTCTTTATAACTCTTTAATCTCAACCTCAAAAGAAATAGGCTCAGGCACTAGTGATTACTAGTATGATTCCCTTGTGTACAAAAGGCAGCATTTCCATTTTCATAGTAAAATGGACAATTTGTTCCAGTTCAGTGCCACCCCTTCCCATCTGACCTCCTCCATTGCAACTTATACTTTGCAAATTCTCTTTAACAGTTTTGAAAAAACATAAAGCACACAAACTCCTGACATTCCAGACTCCAAATTTCATGTCCATTTTCTGCTGGTTCCAAATAATCCATCCTAGCCCAACATCCTGCATAACACATCTGTATGACATCAGTCTTTTATGGTGAAGTCCCCTGCCCAACTCTATGCTAACAGCTCTAGCATCCCTTGTCAGCTGTCAGTGTACATCGTTGTAAAACAATACATTACATTTATGCAAGTTTTGTTGAAAAATGTGTTTCGTGTGTCAAAAACAATCAACACAGTAAGCATTAGAATGTTTGTATTTACACTTCATAATTTATAATAAATAGTTTTAACATAAAACATCACCAAAAACCCAGCTGCTTGCCTCATTTACATCATACATTTATTGTGTCGAAAGATCTCAGAGACTGAAAAGAGGCAGTCTGAATGGTGCAAATCAATATTTGTCCCTCTACACAAAAAAGAATCACCAAGAGACTGCACAAACTCTTGGACAATATCATTAATATCACATGCTAGCAAAACTTTACTATTATAAATGAGAGAATAAAAACTTTTCTTTTACCCAAGATATCAGATGAGCCAGGAAAAGGAACAAATACTGAATGCTTAACAAGTTATTGAAAAGGCCAGATAATTTAACATCAAGGCTTGCTTACTTCTGCTTTGTGGATTACACTAAAGCCTTTGACAAGGTAAAATGGGATGGGCTATGGCAGATACTTGAAGAAATGGGCACACCACACTACCTCATTAAACTAAACTAAAAATTGTATGAGAACAATACAACTAGAATGAAGATCAACAAAACACTCTTGGACATTCTAAAACTGAAATTGGAATAAGACAGGGACGTATTATATCTCCAATGCTGTTTAACATATATAGTGAATATGTGTTCCGAGAAGTAAAGGATGAACGGACAGGTGGTATATCCATAGGTGGCATGAAATTAAATAACGTAAGGTACGCTGATAATACCACGTTAACTGCGTCTGACCAGAATGAATTAGAAGCCATCACGGATATGTTAACAACAATAAGTAAAATTTATGGCCTGGAACTCAACAGGAACAAAATAAAGGTCATGATAATATCTAGAACAAATAACAACTTACCCCACATGCGCAGCATCACAGGGTTTGAGTTGGTCCAAAGTTTAATCTATTTGGGAAAACTAATAACAAATTCTGGTAGTAAGGACAAGATAAAACACAGGTTAGCCATAGCAAGACCATCAACTATAAAACTAACAAAAATTTGAAAATATATTTCCATATCAATGAACACTAAACTCAGACTGACTTCTACATTTATCTTCCCAATTGCAACTTACACAGCAGAAATGTGGACAATAAAAAATAATGATAAATGAAGAACAATTGCTTTTGAAATGTGGGTGTACTGAAGAATATTAAGAATACGCCGGACACAACACTGCACAAATAACTCTGTAATTGAAGAACTTAACATTCAAACACATCTTTCTTCCAGAATCAGAGGGTCCTACTTAAAATGCTTTGGACACATAAAGGGACAAAGAAATGCTATGGAGAAACTTGTAATTGAAGGGAAAATGAACAGAGGTTGACCAAGAGGCAGATCTCCCACCTGTTGGATTGACCTCCTGAAACACATGATAGGATTAGGGCTGCAAGAAGTGAATTTTCATTAACATAGCTAATGACTCTCTCCACATGAGATATGTAATTTTGCAATTATACCTGTACAGTCTGATCTTCATAGATTCCCCTGATTCGAATTGTTCCACCTAAAATAGCTTGTGATACTGAGATGTTAGCATCAGTATGAATATCAGCTCCATCACGACGGAAGTAATCAGACTTCTCTACCCTGAATGTGATAAATATTTCCTTCCTTCCAACAGGCATACGAACAGTCTGACCATCTTCCACACCTGTAACACAAGAAGACTGATAACATCTGATCAATGAAAATAAAGGTGTGATGGCCAACACTCATATATTATTGTGATGGATGGTCACCAGTCAAAACGACAGACAAGACTACTGTCACAACCCATTCAGTACCCTCATGGCAAAATATGCATTTTGTGCTTATATGTGAGAATCAGTGGCATAAGTTCTTTATGGGTATAACTGCCCTGACTGAATGGCACACCAGCTCGCCAATTTCCTACAGACTGGCAAAAGGCACAATCTGTAAAGGTGGCGACTGACTTGTAACATTTGCCTGTAATGTAACGTGTTACAAATCGAGCATTACACAAGTAAAGACAGCGAACGGAGCCGCTCACGCTCGCGGGCGCTCCATCGTGTTGTCGGTTTTTTCCGCGAATCCCTTAGAGTGTTACATTACAAGTCAGTCAGTCAGTCAGTCGAGCGGCGTCGTAACGAGCATTCACGAGTTCTTTAGATAACAGTAGCGTATTAAATGAAAAAAAGATAACACAACCTCCACGTCCGACATAGTGAATGAAATGAATGGAGCACACACGAGCACAGTCGAGCCGAGTGTTCAAAACGAGCATTCGATATGCCACACCAGTTGTGGTGTAATGTAACATGCTCGCCGCGAATGTTACATTACGAGTAAATGTTACAAGTCAGTCGCCACCTTAAGACAAACATGGCAGCAACGGATACCAATGGACAACCACCCAACTAATAATGACAGAAAAAATAAAACTCAAAATTATTATTCAGTGTATCAATGCCCACAACATTCTCACCTGCAGGCACTGGAACAGTGATCTTCTTGCGCTGCACACTACTGCCTTTCCCCTCACACTCAGAACATGGAAATTTGATGTACATTCTAGTTCCTTGGCAATATCGACATGTTGATCGCATAACAAATGGACCTAATCGGATATAAGAAAGAAATTTAAACTAGCAACATGCAGGAAACAATATTGAAAATGTACCAAAATCTGTAGAAGGAAATATGATTTGAAATACATAATAAAACTTGTTTACAATACTGCAAATATACGACATGAACTATGCAACATGCATGACCAAGGTCACTGTTGGAATATAGTTCACACACACAAAGCAGCAGCTAAGAATGAAGTGAGTTATAAAAATGTTATCCTGGCTCTTGTAAGTCACTGTAGTGAATTCATACTTACTGTGTGTCTTGGTTTAGGGACAACACAATAAGAGGCCTAAGACTCATAAGTTCAGATAAAGACTTGTAAAATCCCTAGCACATGAAAGAATGAGCACTAGTGGAAAAATACAGAAGGCTAAGTGAGGCATATCATCCAGTCACCCACCTGAAGAAAGATGAAATGGTAAACCCAACTTACGTGACAAAAAGGAAATGGGGGCCCATTGCCTGTTTCTGTGTAAGGCAAACAAACTGTGCAAAGAAAAAATATATTACTGCAGGATACGCAATAAAAAAATTAATTTTACACCCAGATAAGTGTTTTGAAATGTACCACATCAAAATCTTCTGAAAAATTTCTAAATTGTTACAATTATAAATGGACAACCAGAGTTAATGCCAGTGCTAACTGTATTTCTTTCATACGGTACTGTCTGCATGTTCTGAACAACAATATATGACTGAAAATTAACTTATGAAGTATAATCACAGTCATAAAACATTTTCATATATAAAGTTCTAAGTAACTGTATTGACCTGTCAGTAAGCAGTAATAAATCTGTGAGGAAAGTAACAAATTTCAGTGAGTAGTGAGTGCAATGACCATATTGAGTGAGTCCCTTGTCACCAAGGCACAGCACACCCTCATGTTGTGGGTGAAGCAGATCTCCAAATCTGAAGGGCAGCTGCAAACATACTGAATAAGCACATTACGGACAGCAAACAAGGGGTAGTCCTACATCTTTGGGGCAGGCTAAGGGGCTAATGCCTCCTCATCATAAAAATTCAGAATGCCATAAAAGTTACACAGGGACTCAGAATACAGACAGGTCACAAGCTTCTGTGAACACAGAAATAAACTCAAATTCCTAAACAGATGAGAAACTTAACTATCTATGTAGTTGGGTAACAACCTGACCTATTACCTTCTCAAGGAGTCTGTTCTGTGGTGTTTATTCAGTTATGAGTGCACAGAAACATGCGTAATATTTACAATTAGATATCTGCATCAAGTTATAACTCAGCTTTAGCAAATAATGGAGCATCTACAAAATGAAAGTCAACTATCATGTTACAAATCACTTTTTTTTTGCTATTAATAAAACATATACACAGCGAAACTCAATTACCACATGTTATCTTCTAGTTTTTATACTTTAAGCAGGTTTATGCATGTTTTGTAATAATATCAGTTTAAAAAAAGTGTACAGACAAAAAGAAAATGCTTGGTAAGGGTTAAAAAAAGACTGCCCCCAGCATTTGCCAGGAGATACAAGAAGACATTACAAAAAAAAACCTGTCAGTATAGTCGGTCCCTGGACCAGGATGTCAACTGTGGTGCTAAATACAAAGCAAGAAAGCTAACCACTCGACCATAAAGTTTGGTTACATACAACAATAAGATTAATACCATACAGTATTTTCAGCATCTCGCAGTACATAGTACAAGAATGGAAGAGCCTTGAAATATTAAAATGTAATAACATTTTAGTGTATTACACTGACAAATATAAATTACAGAACCCTGCACAAACATTTTGCTCATCCAAAGCAGTTCCAAGTTAGATATGCAATAACTGATGACTGGACATTTTTCACTGCACAGGAAAAGTCAAAAAGAGGTAATACATCAGTTTTACCTACTCAGTAGGTTTCCTTTTTCACTATTTTACATCAATCTACCTCCATAAATTATTTTCCTCTAAATAGTTACCTGTACTTATGGTTTCCATGCCTGTCCCATTACAGTAAGAACACTTCACTGCTTTGGTACCAGGCTCTGAACGTGACCCATTACACTTTGGACATGTGTCCACCATGTTTACATGAATGTCTTTGTTAACACCAGTTGCTGCTTGAGAGAATGTGAGGTTCATTACCACCTATAACACAAATTTACCATGTTTAAATTAGTTCTCACATTTGATCTCTTCATGAAGACACTAAACTCATTCAGACTGTTTTCCAAATTCTTTTAAACAAAGACAATGGTGAATGCACTTTTATAAGACGACAAAGACCAATTTCACCTGACTTCAGTTCCCGCCCAATAAAAATGCATAAAAAACAAAGGAATGACAATCTACTGAAACTAAATAATGTGTCTCAAAGTCACTGAGAATCCCTTTAAATTAATTCCAGAATGTTGCCCTACTTGAAAGTATGTGTTCTTCCATCACTGCGCACATTAAATACATTTAATTGTTCCATATATTTGGCAAATAAATTCTACTTCATTCACCTTTTATACTGAAAACAAGTTTAGTTTCTGAAGGTGACAGCCTTCTGGGATATTACTGTGGCATGTAATCTTGTACAACTGACAAATATTTTCAAAAGTACATAATGCCTCCATCATAAAGGCAAAGAGCCTGATAACAGAGGCAGTACACACACCTGATTTGTCGGTCAACTTCTACAAGACTACACACTGCAATATCCCAGAAGGTTGTCATCTTCAAACTTTCTGCCACGAGAACCTGAAATCTAAGTTGTTTTTCTCTTGATTAAAATTGCACAACTCAGCTTAAAATAAAGGAAAGCTGTATAGAATATAGTGGCTCCGCAAAACGTCAGTACAGTGCACTTGCCTTCAAAACTCTTAGAAAAAAACTGCTTAATATTATGCACACCATGACACACAATGAACTCTGGTATGCAGAATACTATTTGAAACATCAAGTATTTCCTACCTCTTGAGCAGCACCAAATCCAAAACTAGACTCTGCAAAGTCTTCAAATTCAGTTCCAAATCTACCACTCTTGAAGCCGGCATCACCAAAAATTTTCCGGAAAAGCTCCTCAGGATCAATGGAAGATCTGAATTGCCAGTTTTGGCTAAACCTTTGTCCTTCTGCTCCACCCATCCCTCCAGTACCCATTCCCATCTGTTCTGATGTTGTGCCCCACGCATCATACTGCTTGCGTTTGGCATCATCACTGAGCACCTACAGGACAAAACAGGTCATCACATAACACATTAAAATTATTACTCCCCTAACTTCTACACAACACTGCTTCCCACTTGGACAGAATGCCGCAAATACAAACCCATGGCTTGTCTTTCTGACCATTAATTTCAATCAATACATTCATATATCCCAATCCTAAAATTAGTCCTTCTCAAAATATAAAAAATTCAAAATTCATGAGGCATAAAATTAACTATATATACTTGCACAATTCACAAACTAATTCAAACTGTGTCCAAAAATACAAAGAAAATATGTTAAAATTCTATTTGCCACTTTTATTAGTATAAAGTTGCCCTGTTTTTAATTGGTGCCACGTTCGCTAGGGCCCTCATCGCCACAGCATGGCCCACTCTCAGGTTCCAGCTGGAGGAAATAACCATCACTTATGGAGAATAGATATAAATATACTGAATATGGAGTTTTGACAGCCAATAACGAGTGGTCTTCTGGCTTTGAACTTGGGACAAAGGGCCTAACAACTCACAATGCAAGCAAGATTGGAAAGTCATACTCTTTGGGGTACAATGAAATTAGAAATGCAACAATGGTGTCTTAGAGAATGGATGCAATGTGATCTGAGGTTACTATTGCAAAAATGTGATCCACTGATCTGAGTCTGCATTGTTACAAGCTCCAACAACCAGCTCAGTTCACAATCTTGCACAAATGTGTTTCAATAGTGAACCCAATTCACAGTGCAACAATGTACTTCAACAATTATATAGGTTCACAGTTGTAACAATGACCATGGTTCCAATCACTGCAAAAATTCACTTAGACAATGACCCCAATCTGCTCATTGCTGACATCCTGTCACGCATATAGCAGTTTCTAGAAAAATCACGTAAAACACACACACACGCTCTCATCCTCAAGGCCACTGCATTACAAAACTGGTCCTCTGTAACACACTCGCTGATTGGAACTGGAGATGAGAGCAGAGATTGCTCTCAAAAAGTTGGCGGAGGATATAATTTATTCACCGTTCAGCCACCTGATGCGGCTTGTAACCCGCGAGTCTTTCATTAACTTCAGTCACCGTGAAAGCTTCACTTTATACTTTTGTACAGTCTGTTTCATGAAAGACCAGATAAAGAACAGGTGCTTTCAGAAGTTCTACAGAACGTCTAATTTTCTCCAGTTCTGCTCATAACATCTTGTGCAGGGCATCAGAATTACAATTTAGACGTCCTACACATAAGCAAAATACCAGAAAAGGTAGCACTATTTTACAAAAGCTTACCCATCTTAGATTAAAAATGTTTGTTCAGTGCCACTTTCAGATAAAGGCAAAGTAACATCTGTAAAACAATGACAATTATCCATCATTCATCCCTAATATCATATTACTTATTCCATGGAGCCAAGTCCTTCCTGAGAAGCCAACAGTCACTCAGCTACTCAAGAAATTCCCAACATTTATGGAACCCGAAGGTTCATTACTGTGTTCACAAGACCCTGCGACTGGTCCATATCCCAAGCCAGATGAATCCAATCCATACCACTCCAACCTAATTCTCTATGAACCATTACATTTTTACATTAGAAAAGTAAATTCCAGTGCCTGAAATTCAATATGTTATCAAAACCCACATACTCACAGCATGCTTAATCAATATTTTTATTATGGTAGCACTTATACAGTTCATTTCAGCACTATATTAATTAAAAATGGGATTATATTCTACTGAATTTCAATGTATTTACACCAAGACAAAAGCTGAACTAGCCACCTGTTTTTTAACTTACCCATGGCTAGTGGACAAGCATACTTCTGAGCACTCATCTTGTGCAACATGAACATACTTACTTCATAGGCTTCTGAAACTTCTTGGAATTTGCGTCCAGCATCTGGGTCACCTTTATTTGTATCTGGATGATATTTTTTTGCCAGCTGGTAGTAAGATTTTTTAATATCTTTTGCTGAAGCATTCCGGGAAACACCAAGTATTTCATAGTAGTCCCTTTTCTTTTGCTTGTATGTTGACGATCGGTGGATGTATCGACTAAGACATACTGTTCCTGCTGTTAAAAGTCCTTTGCAGTATTAAAAGAAAGTGTCCAAGGTCATGTTACACTAGGGCACAATACTCACATTCTGACAAGAAACAGTTTGCACAACCTACAGGTAAGTAATATCTCTAACCACCACAGGTATAGGTCGCTAATAATATGTGAGGAAGAATATCAGTATGGCAGAGGATATAAGTGGCTTACTTAAAAGTCAGTTTTAATAGTATCCTTCCAATTATACCTACTTCTGCTCAAGAGTATGTTCTTTTCAGGTTTTTTGACCAAAATTTTGTAGGCATGTATCAGTATCCTCCTCCATACATGATACATGCCCAATCCACCATACTCTCTTTCATTTAATCACCCAAACAATACTTGATAAAGAACACAAATTACAAAGCTCTCATGATGCATTTTATCCAACTAGAAACGGTACCACACATTAATCTCTGGTGGATTAAATGCACTCAGCTTTGACTTCGAAATGCTTTTACCCATCTCCTGCAAAAACAGACTTCTTAAACAGAAAAAACCTAATTTTGCTATACATGGTGTGGGGAAAAAGGTAGTCACTTATGACAGGAATGTCTAGTATACCACAAAACAAAAATGTAGAGGGACCTAATCGCCTGGAAGTTGTCACAACTGAGATATACACATAGAAAATACCATCAATATATGACACCAACATTTTTGGGCATCTGAATGACATAAATTGCATTCCACAATGGAGATGTCAGATTGTAAGGGAATTATGCAACAATATATCAACCTTCCAAATGAAGTTATCATTATTTCATTTACAACTTTTAAAGAATTCTTCCCACCTTACAAACTGACGCAAATTATTCCAACAATACAAGTGGAATAGTAGTCGGTATGTCCAACACATAAAACACCTCTAGCAGTCATTCGGACACATTTATAGACTTGAAAGACAGAGAAGCACATTCAGAGCATCTGCTAACCCTTTTAAAACATCATATGAAGACAACAAACCTATGATTATGGCTGTCTTCTGGGTTATAGTGCCATGTATTCTAGTAGACGTTTACCAATGTTTCATGGTACTCATTACAGAAGCCATGCACCTCCTGACCCAGCAGCTTAATGAAGACATTTTTATTTCTTCCTCTTTCGGTTTCATCTAACAATTCTACAAGCAGATTGACAGTGTGGCTATGGATTTTTCACTGTCCCATGCCATTGCAAAGTTCTTCATAAAACACTTTTAAAAAATGATATTGGAGGGGGTGGCCCAGGAGCCCCTCTACTCATTTCACTATGTGGATGACAAGTTCATCTTCTGGCCACATGGTCCAGGCAAAGCTGTCAGAGTTCCTTGACCACCAGAACAGTATCCATGAGAACATTCAGTTCAATGTGGAGACAGAAAGGGTCAACCACCTTCCCATCCTTGATATCGACATCTACCACAAACCTGATGGCTCACTAGGCCACAAAATTTATCAAAAACACATGCACACTAACCTATACCTCAACTCCTAGTCTCACCACCACCTTTCCAACAAACACGATGTACATTCCATACTGGTATACAGGGTCAGATCCCTTTGTGAACAGGAATGCTTACATAGTAAAAAGAGTTTCTTAGGACCACTTTCAGGCAGAATGGCTATAGCAACCAGCAGGCTCTCAACACACCAGTAAGAGTAGCACCAGCCTCACAGAAACCTTTCTCACTCATCTTCTTGCTCTACATGAGCATGACTTATAACTGCATCAGCACTCTGCTGCTCAGGCACATCAAATGTGCAGGCTTGCCCCAAAGAAGATAAGTTTCCTTCCACCTGTGAAGGACGAACTGGGATTTAAAGACACGTGGTGAGTTCTGCATTCCCTGCGAGTGTGGTCAAGTCTACGGAAGACTAACCGTTCCACTGAAACCATCCAGGCACATCTGTCTGGAGCATCCAGACAAATCAAATATGGCTAAACACAGCAATAACCTGGGACACTGCATTCTATTCCAAAACACAACCATCTTCTCTGCCAACTCCAGATACAAGGGCTGGATGATCAGGGATGCCATTAAGATTCAGCTGCACTCCAATAACATGAACAGGGAGAAAGGCCTCTGCCACAGCCCATCACAGAAGGTCCTCATCCACTCTCTCAAAAGACACAGAAAGCCTCTGAAACAACAGTGCGTTCCAACCTGGCTGCTATGCCAGCACTCTCTTCTTTACAGGGCACTAACCCAGCCCTGGCGAGTTCCTTCTTTCCTCTTTCCACTCTCAAGTTATATAGGTGATCTTCTCTCCTGTATATTTCCCTTCTTTATCCTCCTCCTCCCATCTACCCTCATGTCTGGTGATCTTTCTGCTGGCCCCCCTGGGGATCTTATAATGCTTACTTCCTTTATGCTCTCTCTCCTTCTTGTAGATCCTTTCCACACCATTCTGGCCAGACTGTGATATACTCCCTCTCTCCTATTAGCTCCCTTGACCTCACTCAATCCTCACCTTACTCCCAACTGGTCCAATCAAATTTCTGTGTTGACTGGTTCCCATAGCAAAAAAACATTCCTCACATACAGCTTACTCATCATCATGAAGATCAGAGGCATGCAAGAATCTCTGAAATGCTGGTAAATTCCAACCTGACTACACGGAGCTACAACCCAGAAGACATCCATTTAAGCTGTTGTTTAAATTATTTATGAGCATTACATTATATTAATTACATGAATTTTTATTAATAGAAACTTTTATTCATCTTTCTCTTACAAATGCAGTTCCTATTAATAACAGCAACAAATTTCGTTATTATTTATAAAACATACATTGTGCAGCCAATGGACAAACCACACTTAATAAGGTGCCTTCACAGAAAAAACCTATGCATCACTGATCAATAACGTGTACCTACATTCACCTAAAGGCTGTGCATCACTGATCTATAACATGCATCTATATTGATCTACTAAAACAATACTCTCGCAGTTTGAACACATTTCCGACGGATAGTGTACAAAACACGGATTACTACACACATTTTATCACAGCCCCTTTCCTATAAAAATATTTAGGAATGAATCATGTCTAATAAGTACACCTAATACTGTCAAAAAAGAAAGTGAATTTCAAATTAAGAATACATGGCTTACGTTGGTTAAATTTAACATTCTTCAAGACTCCTGCAGAACTTAATGTCGAGCTATGGATCCATCCACATTCTACGCATTTATGAAAGTACCGACATGGAAATTTATTTACCACCTGTAATACAACTAAATTAACACTTCTGGTACCGAAAATACCAACGAAACCCCGCATTGTGGCCATGCTTAACGAATTCGCAACATATTTGTTTCGCAGAGTTTCGTAATAATCACAGATAACTGAAATTACATCATCTTATGCTGAGAACTGTTTATTAACATTTCCACAGAGTACGTAAAATTCGGCAAATGTCTTAGGTGCTTTAAGTTGGGACGCTGCCTTCTATAAATTGTCGAACCGTAGTCCGGTAGAAGCTTACCAAAATTGCAGAGGTAAAAAAAGTACCAAAGGTTCTACAACACAGAAAACAACCATCTTCATTTTCGCCGACATGTTAACACCATATTTTCTATGGCATGTTACTGGGTTTGAACCACTGTCATTTTCATCTAGCACAAAGAAAGTCACTGGGTGTGAACCATTGTCATTTTCATCTAGCACAAAGAAAGTTGTTTAGAAATACTGGAAAATGTGAAAACGACTTTTTTACAAAGGTCCTGCATATATTAAAATACAATATTGCGTTCTGTAAAGGTCCTCGCTTAGGAAACCTTTCTCCGACTTCGGGAACAAGCGTGTGCTGCTACCTATTTGGGAAACTTTAGACTACAACATAAGAATTTATTTACATTACATAGAACCTTACCAGGCCCAAGTTAAGGGTGTAGAACATGTTATAGCACAAATATAATACTTGTTTCTGATACAAATATAAGTGACATAGTTATGACAATAATTTACAAACTTCAATAATATTACATTTTATAAATAATTTTCTACACTAGGGTTACCTAGTGTCTGCCATTATTCTAGTTATTTTCTTTTGTATATAAAATACTTTTTTGCTGTGTTGATTTCCCCAGAAAATAATTCCATGTGTTATGATCAAATGGAAGTAAGCAAAATAGACTAATTTTTAAGTTTCTCTTTTCACAGGATGTGTCAGTCCTCATAACAAGGTATGGTATTCAAATTAGCAAAGAAGTGATTCATGCAAATCTGGAAACAGTCAATTTCAGGATGTTAGTATCAACATCAAAGAGTATGGGTTTAGACTAAGCATTAATGGTTGGCAGTAAATCATTGATATATTTGAGGAAAAGCAAAGGACCTAGTGCTGAACCTTGAGAAACTCCATGTTTTATAATGCCCCAATTTTAATGGGTGCTAGAACAGAAACCTAAATAATTGCAATTAGTGTTGCAGAGGCAGAATAAGGTTACAGTGCAAAGGATTAAATTAAGAGTTGGTCATATATCCAGTCTAATGATCAAAAAATAATGGGTAAACATTTAGTGGATTGGATGCAGTGATCTTTATTTTGGAAAACATCAAAAAAGAAACTGATACCAGAATTTACTCCAGAGTTTATAACAAACCATTAGAAAATCAACAAGCTGTATGCAACTTTCTTCACAAATATTTATAGTGCAGTGTGAACCATGAACATTATGTTATTCTATATATTTAGATAAAATTTGTTGTAATGATTTGTTTTATTTTATTTCTAATTATTACAAATTAAAAATAAAATATATTTTGCTGGTGCAAGTCGCCTGTTAAATTAGCTATACACCTGTTAAGATGTTAAGGGAATGATGAAAATAAAAGCATAAGCGCTTTAACTCCATGAAGTTTCCTAATTTAACCACATTGTATTCACTTACATACTTCACAACCTTTTCAGAGTTGTAGCTCATAGTTAGTGCAGTAATTGTATTTTGTCATTGGCATGTTGCTTATTAATAAAACGAATAATGTATTTAATGAAGTATAATATTATAGCAGCAGACATCACACTTAAACCCTCATGAAATGAAAGTGAACATCTTTAACTTACACAAAGTCATTCTGAATTTCAGGTGAACTCCTTAATACAGAAAGACTGTTATAACTTTGCCATGGAATGCCAAATTCAACAGGAGTGTGTGGTTTTCAATTTCAGGGCAATTCACATGGGGCTTACTGAAAACAAAATATGATTTGGTTTGGTATTTCTCATAGTACCTCATGCTTTTACTACCATAATCTGTCACAGCACTTCAAATATGGGACATGCTGACCATTTGACAGATTTACTATTTTTTTAATGACTCTTTAAGAAATGTTTAGCAGGTGGGCTCTTGTGATCATAGAGATGAACCTTAAGGTTCAATAGGCAATTCTTGACTAGCTGAATGTACTGCTGGCTTCTCAGGGCCTCTGCTTAGCATATTTGTTAGAACCTTCGTCCTTTTGTTGGACTTAAACCCTGTAGTTAAAGACTGGCTTAGCAGCCATACAATAGTGTTTTAACTGCCCTATTCTCAAATGATGGTTATATATATATAAATAGAATGCACATAAAGTTGTGATTGTATTTTACTGTATCTAAAGATATTAGGAACACAGATATTACATAGTTTAAATCTTAATATTAATGTATAAATAAGAAGGTGTTAGTGATATTCAGCATCTATGCTAACATCACTGTACAAGTTTCATTGCTCTAATTCATGATTATCTAATAAAATTAAGGAGAAAAAGAGGCTAGACAGCATAAAACAGTTGTTAATCTAAAATTAATATCACTTGATATTTCATATATATTAAACAGTAAGAGGCATTTTAGATTTAAATGATGCAGTTGTATAGATCTGTATAAAAACTGCAATGTTCAGAAAAGTAAATAATCTGTTTCATTACTTTGAATTAACATGTAAGTATTAAGGTAAGACAGTAATATTTTAGTACAGTCAGTTTAACTTGCATTTTAAAAGGAAAAACTCCTAGAATACATCTAATGAGATACACACAATGGGGTGAATTCCAAAAAACAGTAATCTCATATTCTTTTATTTTTAGCAGTGTTTCATACAAGAGGGAAACAAAATTGGGATGGCTGGTATCTTATTTTATATTAGGCTAACATTTGTTAACCAAAATATAAATAAGTCTACAATAAGCAACAGGATAATTTAAGAAGTACTAGAAATATACATGACACCCCACTTCAAGCACTGATTTAATTGTGTGACAGTGGGCATTAAAATTTTGTAATGCAAAGTAAAGCTATCATAAGATCCAGTGTGAGTACAGTCTGGAACTTTAGCTTACCCCAACAATATTGTCACTTCCCTACAGAAGAATGTCAAGGAGATGGCTAAGTTGAGAAAATAATCACAGCATTCTGGCCCAACCTGAGGGCTTTACATCCACTGATTCTACAGTAAATTATCCTACTTAGAGAAGTTGCACTGTAAAGTCAGGTTCTGTCTTTGTCATGGAGAAATGGAATACTTATCCACTTCAGGAGCTGCCTTTAAAAAGATTATGTTTTATTGTGTATTTATAAGCTAAAAAATAAGTTAATGAACAAACATTTTAGTTGATGAAAGACTCTCGGGCAACAAGCCACATCAGGTTGTTGAATGGTAAATGAACCATTTATTCTGCCAACGTTCTTTCACCATTCAGCCACCTGACGAAGCTTGTTGCCCGAGAGTCTTTCATAAATTTCAGTCGCCATGAAAGCTTTGCTTTATACAACATTTTAGTGTTTTAGTGAGTCTTTCATAATACCATAGATATATAGTACAACATTAAATTAATTGGTTTCCATAAACTAACAGTGATCCAGAAAAGGATAACAAATGAGTATCCAGCAGTTTCCAGAATTACATAAGGATGAACTTAATAAATGATTTCAGTAGGTCATTTGATAATAATTGAAAAAAATAGCATAACATTATGCAGGGAATTTTCCCTAGTTGTACATGATACATCATACTGGCATTTGCTATATAAAATACATGTAGGTACCAGAAATATATTTTGTAGAAATTAACATTGATTTTATATGTATATTGAAGTAAAATTGCTTATCAAATGACCATGTTACACTGTTATATAAAAATATACAATTTTTATGTTATTGAAAGAATACAAGTAGTCAGTGGAGGTTATGTGGCCGATTACAAATGCATTTCAATTTCATATGCCAGCATATTTCTTTGTTTAAAATCTTGATTTTATTTAATATGAAGCATATGTCCATTAGTCTCAATATTAAAATTTAAGTTAAATATTGACTCAATAAAAAAAAAATTATCTTAATTTTCTAAACGGGTCTGAAAGCTTGCTAAGTGCTGTGTTTTTCTCCCAATTTTCTGGTAACTTCAACTAGTAAGTGGATAAAATATTTCTAGAGTGAAAATAAATTTCCTCAGAACTTCTCTATTATGCCTTTTATACACTACAATTGCGATTTATGTGCAATAGTGGAACTACATATTCACATTTGATCATATTCACATGTTATATATATATATTTACTCTTGTTTAATTTACATTTAAAAAAATATCTTGCGTAATGATTTTTCCCTAATTTTTTTATATTTAATTTAATATTGATTGTTAGGAAGCTAACAGTGATTGTAGTATGTGATGAAGTATGACTTCGGTGGGATTGCAGAGGAAGAAACAAGGATCTGAGCATTTGTCTGGAGTGAGTAAGGAAAACCACCAAACTTCTGAGTCAGGATATTCAGCTTAAAGATTTGATCTGCTGATTGCCTGTAGGCAACAAACTGTGCTCGCTCATTCTCTGACCTGTTTTGGTAATATCTGAGATGTGATTCTCCTAACGTTTGTTACAGTGGTTGATATGATACTGTTTGTTGAACATTATATAGCATTTGAAGTCTATTTGATTAATACAACATTTCAGAAGTTTGATTTTGGTCTTGGCTGTGATGTTTGTAATTAACAATGTTCATTCAAAATGTTGGTATCTAACTACGTGACTATATGGTGTCAACACCCAAAAACAACATTCCACATTTTCATTACCAAGAAAACCATAAACCTAATTGCAGAAAATGGTTGTCTTCAGGTGATTTGTCAGTATATTGGCTGATATTTTGTATACTAATAATTGCACTGTCAGAACCGAACCCAAAACATTGAGATGGACATACAGGTATATTTACTATTGAAAAGTTCTTAGTTTTTTTACCATCTGCTGCCACTAATATTGAAGGATGAAAACTGTAGATATGTCTGTTACCTAATATCACCGTAGGACAGAAGTAGAAGAAACATTCTATATATTAAATATGTGATGTCCAACATAAACTGTGACATGTAATACATTAGAAATTCATGTGTGAAGAATAACAAAGTATTTATATTATAATTTTACAGCAATCCAGTCAGGAGTTTGTTAGTAGTCCAAATTTCAAACCTAGGTCTGTTAATCCTCTTGAAGCTGAAACTTGAAGGATGGAGACGGATATTGCAGCCAGTGTCACAGCCCCCTCTAAGTAGATAGCATAGAATGTCCGGAGAGGCCCAGATGTCAGACCTACACCACCTGCTGCTGTAAAATCAAGGGGAAAGAGAAGACAGGCAGCAAATGGCTGTGCTCTGCCTACTCCAAAGATTAACACCCCAAAAGTGTAGTACAAGAAGATAGACACTGCAGGGAACCACTTCAGCCATCTAGGTGGAGAGACAGAAGGGTTTGCGTTGACCTTTGTTGGCTTGATATTAGTGTCTATTGCAGAAATCTGATCTTCAGATGTTTGCTGAATTGGACTGGATGGTTTCTTTACTGAAAGAAAACAGTATTAGAATCAAGTGTTACTAGTGAACTTATGTTGTATTTTAAAACAGTGCGTACAGACTCCATGTTCCAAAGTTTCTTTGGAAATTTTGATGGTTTGATGTGTTTACCAATAAAGAGAGGTGAGTTACTGGTCATTTTACTGCCATACTGTGTTTTGCCTCTTCCCTGTTCATTGGTTTCATATTTTAGTTACATATTTCTAGGTACTTATACCAACCACTTTCTTTGAGAGATAATATTGTGTATGGTCGTAAACACCTATGCTGATGTGGCTACATCAAAATTTAACTCTAGGTTACTCACCACCGTACCGACAACAGCATTGGAACAGCGCTGTGGGAAATGATGTGCCAGGTTGCCATTTGGTGGCAAGAAATTGCAGCTTGACTGTTACCAGCATACCAATGTTTAGCACTAGGAGCAGATGTAACGGGATGCCAATTGCTGAGAATATCACAGCTGATATTCTGCCCAATGTAGTTCTTGGAACTGGAGCTCCAAAACCTTGCAAAATGTAAAGAACATCTTGTCTGATGTATGTGACCTGCACAGTAAAACAATTAGGAGAGCGCCTTCTGACTTCTCCTTATTGAAAACGTTTGCTCCATGAATTATATAAATTACACAATCTTATTATTACTCCTATTCAAATGAGAGAAAGGAAAGTGTGTATCTCTTAAAGCCTCCCCTGTTCTAATGGAAACTTCACCAGGGCTAGGAACATTGGCTTCTTGTCCAGTATAAGTAAAATGGCTAGAGCATGAAGATAATAACTTACTCAGAATAATGTTAATGTTCCAAATGTGTGGAGTAAAATTTCTCAACCTTTTCAAATGTAGGCCACATTCACCCTTTCTTATCCATATATGGGCCACCATGTTTAATAAAAAGATAATGTATTGAAACTCATGGCAATCTATATAAGATGTTACCAACTTACTACTGCAAACAGTTTCACATGTTGTGTATGATCTGAAGCTTTCACGGCGACTAAATACAATGAATTCTTTCCAGGTTACCAGCCGTGTAAGGTGGTTTAATGAAGAAAACACTGACGCTTCGAGAACCATCTAGTCCCTATCTCCGGAGATAGTGACTAGCTCTATCGATTGGACCAGCCCAACAGAGTAGGTTTTACCTGAAGATGGAGATAGATTCCAATTTCTGAAATGTTGTGTTTTATTAAATCTGGGACAATGGATAATGTCCAGAAAGTAGTTTGCTTCAATGCCATAAGAGTACTTTTTGAGCTCAAGAACACATATGAAATTGGGAGCTATTTTCTGCATCTTTAGCAATGAATAGTCAGAATAGCAAGTGGATATATTCAGACAAAGAAGCTACATGGCATCCAAGATATTGAATTTTATTACATAAACAGAAGCACAATAGACGGATACACGTTTTCTCCTTTGCTTTTCACATGTTCATAGTGCATGTACGATAGGGTAGGGATTTTAAAATGAATTGAAAGGGTCCAAGAAAGAACTACCAAGAACTGTAGTTTCCTTTTAAAGTAACTGTTGTTATAATGGTTGGTTATTTGGTTACTACAATATTGAGAAAGTTGTTAACAGTAATGCATGCAGTCCTCTGACATTCCACGCAAAGTACGCAACACCAGTTGATGCTACACAATCTCTGCAATTGAGATAGCATTGTTAAATAGTGTTAACCATTTTATGACATTGTACCAACTATGAATACTGAATAATATTATAATACACGGTGACTGTGAATGATGAACTTAAATTAATGTGGAAGGAAACAACGACAGAAATTTTAAAGTATTATTATGAATTTTGTCTGGAAAATCATGAAAACATGAAGAAAGCTAGTTCACAGTTTTCTATTCTGGTATTGATAATAAAGCAGGCTCCTCTTTGATGCAGCCTAATAAGTATTATGCTGACATCCTTTTTTTTAATACAAATTCACAAATGTTTATGAACTTAAAAGATAAATATTGAAGAAAAATAATCAAATGCATATAACTGATTTTTGTAGATGGCATAATGTTAACAAGACTGAATGTAAAGGCAGTTTAAAGGTTATAATAATGAGTTACTCCACTGTAAAAAAAAAGGCATTTCACTAACTTTGTAACAGATAAAAGAGTATGCATAATATATAGGGAAATTTCACCTAACAAAGGGAAATGACCGACCAACAGACAAAATTAGCTATGGAATGGAGACTAAACTAAAATCAATATCAAATTCATAATAAATTGACAAGCCCACATTCACTGCTGTTTGTTCTCCCACACCTACTCTCTTACAAAAATAGTGCTCAAAGGATAAGAAGAAAGATAGTGGGATGGTTTGTAAAATTGTTTAAGTTGTAATTATTGATGAGTCATTTCCATAAAACTCTAGAATTTTACAAACATAAAAATTATATGGTGGAATTTTAATTCTAGACTATGATAATGTGTTTGAATTAATAATTTTTTCATTAACACTTTCAGTGAACGGGACAAGATATATTGTCAAGAAACAACAGCCAAATCTTCTTGTAATAATATAAATCACATTATATAAATAAGATGATTAGATCAAGGATCACAAGGTAGGTGGGACATGTAGCATTCATACGTGAGATGAG
Organism: Zootermopsis nevadensis; assembly: GCF_000696155.1. Next base: position 151,656 of record NW_019060214.1, read on the forward strand.
AAACAAGAACATAAATTTGGTTGGGAAATCCCAATGGAAGAGACCACTTTAAAAACGTAAGAAGTAATGGTAGGACAATGTTAAAATGTAGATTTGAGAAACAGGGTTTCTAAGAAATAATTGCCTTCTTATTTTCAGCTGTACCTTGTAACTTTCAAATAAACATTGAGTACAGGGCTGAAAAGTTTTTCAACAACTTCATCTGAAAGGGCACAACTCAACTACTGATTTCACACTGGTAAATGGTCTTGAAACATTTTGATATATTTTTTATTTATTTACATGTAACTTGATTATAACATTATTTTTACAGTGCACTTCCAAAAATACATTTGTGTGCTTCATTTCGCGATTATGCAATTAAATACTTCTGTTAGTAATTTTCTTGTTCACTTTTGAATTTCACTAAGGCAACAAATTTCGAAGGCTTCTAGTAATTTACTGGCATGATAACATGTGCATGCTCTGATTTAGTGGTTCATTTCACCATAACTTTGTCATTGGTGTGTATTTGCACCAGTTTTCTCATTTTCACAACAAAATTTATTATCAGTAAATAAAAATCAGTTCCCTTGAAAAGTCTCCATTTTGAATAAACAAAATATGGTACAAGGACTGTATCTAGAATGAGATTCAAGAGAGAAGCTTACAGATGAGGAGCCAAATGTTTGGAACATTTATTTTTTCTTATTCAAAAGATAAATGATCAGATGACATGTGGAAAGAAGTAGCAGTATTAGACAGGTACAAAGATTTATAAGATCCGTTGTTGGTTTATCTTGTAGTGCAACACCCGATATCAAGGATTATTCTTGGTCCATCAAATACTCCACACTCTACCTATCACAGTTTCTCGTCACATTATTATTGGAGGAATCTGTACTGATGTTTGTATTACATCCTTTAAGTAACTAGCAGCCTGCCACTACAGAGTATTACAAATAAAGAGATGAAAGTTTTTCATGCATTTATTCTATACTGGGGGCACAAAAAGAGGTACTGTTGCACAAAAACAGTACTAGAGATGTCTTATTTAAAGGAATTATTCAAAACGTAATTATTCATATTTCAATATTATGCAGATAATGCAACAGTACCCCCACCCCACCTACAGAGATAAGCAGAAGTAGAATTGCCTATGTAAGCTGAGAAATTCATGTACCTAAATTTACGACATTTAGAGGCGTACTACCGTCGGTGGCCTCTACAGCAGGAAAATTGATTATTGCGACACTTTTTGGCATAACAGAAGGAATGCCCCAAAATTTTGGTTCTAGGGCCCTGAAAAGAAAAAATGGGGTATTATAAGTAACAATGACTGCAATATCACAGCAGCGTGCTTGAAAGAGGTGAGAGGCAGGTAAAGCTGTAGCTGAGGGGAATATTTGCTGGTAACAATGCTTTGAAGGCCCAAGTACTGCAAACTGCAACATACAGGAACTATATTGACAGGATGGACAATACGTCTGCAGAAGCTGCAAAACTTCGAGTGAACAAAAAGCTTTTATTCAACTGTCATAAATTATTATATAATAGAGAAGCTGTATGAAGCAAAATGATCCACTTGTAATTTAGGAAACAATTTTTTAGTGACCTTTTCCTTGCAGCAGAAGACGGTGCTGTAAATGGAATGGGAATGCAACAACTAGTTAAAAAGGAGAACAAGCCCAAAATTACCCCAGTTGTCCCATCTGGAGAAAAAGCACATGAAACACTAAGCAATGAGTGTGTAATATTGTGAGGCCCCTGGTGTTGGACTGCACATTTCTATGTGCTAGAAACTGTGCCAAGCAAACCTGACCCTCAAATGGCAAATTGTATTATGGGGGAGAAAAATTGGTTGAACCTATGTTTGTGTGAGTGTATAACAGGAACAAAGAATTCTACAGTTGTTTGTCTGAGGGAAAAGAAATGTTTACACAATGTGTTCACATTTTAAATTAAATACATTAATAATATCACAATATCTTTCAAAATATGAATCAAATGTTGGCAGAAATTGTAAATACACATGATATTCCTTTCAATTAGAAGAAATCTTGCAGAGTGACAGCTTGAGGAACAGTTCCGAGTGGTAAAGTAAAGTCTTTCGAACAATGTGTAATTTACTTAATTGTTATATACGAGTGTTTAAGAAAAGATGCAATGTTTTATCAAAAAAAACATGCACAGTGTAGTGTAACTGTGGGATTTAAATCAGGTCAGCAGGGGCTATGGAAATTTAAAAGCCTGGTACTTTAAAGGTTAAATTTGATATTGGTAAGTTCTGTAACATTTTTGAACACATTCCAACTTTATTTGAAATGCACAACAATAATGGGTGCTTTACACGAAGACCACATGTGTTTCTGCACACTGAAGTAGCTGGGTTGGGAATCTCCAGGCTGTCTTGGTTATAGTTCAAAGATCAAATTATAAAGAAGTAGTCTTAACTGGTACTGTTTCTAAACTTCATCTTAATAGAAAATAAGCGTTTAATTTTTTCAAAGTTAGAAATGAAATACAAGTGGACCTCATCTGTAATAATACCAATGGAAAAGAGTATTCATAGCCATCTCTTAAGTACTGAAGCTTACATTTTATGAACTTTCAGCAACAGAATGTAAAAATAAAATGAAAAGTTTTGACATAATCCCTCAGCAGTGAAAGGGTCCCAATAGTAAGAAAGGCAATGTTTAATTTCACATGTGAAAGCTGCAATTTCTTATAACAGATTCCAATCACTGAAAATTCTTTACATAAAGTGTATAAAATAATTGGGATGTCTGCCTGCACACATTTCACTGTTCTAGGAATGTAATAAAACTTACTACTTCAGATTCACACTAAAAGCTCTAAGTTGAATTTTATTTTGGTGTATACTGTTCATTTATTGCCCCAACTGTCTATGAAACTGAAATGATAATTTATCAGATTTCAAAAAGATTCTTTATATAAAATTAGTGTTTATTTTTTTATTTGTAGTGTTCTGTCTGACGACAGGTCCATATATCATGAACAGGATCCTTTCAACCCCTTCAGGTTGTCAGGGACCTGCTCATACATATATACATTCTTGGCAGAGATGATCAGAAGTGGTTTGCCATTGCCTTCTTCTGTGTGTGAGTGGAGTAATTGTTGGGATGCCACGGAGAAACCGGGGAAGCCCCCGGAGGAAAACTCCATGATGCCTAGACCACGGCCTTGCCCAACACAAGTTATAAATTTGAGCACCACCGGGAATTGAACCCGGGACCCCAGGCTTACAAGGCTAGTGTTCTGACCGCTAGACCACCGTGGAAAATTAGTGTACAACGTAATATTTAAACCTGATAGTATTAAGATCTAAAACTTTATTTCAAACATGATTCAATGAAATATAAACAAAATTAATTTCTTAATATGCAGTATGGCTAGCATAACAACATACATGTATTTTCAGTAAGTGAGCAAGCCCATGAAGACCAACACAGAATGAAAAGGGGTCAACATATTTGTCAAATATGTGTACTTTATTGGAGCACAATTTTGCACTCGTGTCATTTTTATGTGTTATAGAGAAGGTGTTATTTCAACAGAAATAAATGCCTAGTACCAAGTATGATAATAATCCAAATGCATCTTACCTAACGTGGTAAGAAGTGACACGGAAAATAGTAGACACCCTGCGTAACTCCATATCTTGCCTTTGCTGCCTCCTTCTCCATAGCCTTCACTCACTGCTTCAAGTAGCATTTCTTTGTGTTTATCCACATAATACCCTATCTTGTTATGCCACCCTGGTTCCTCCTGTTTTAATATCCTTAAATCCCCTGACAATTCAATCACTAGTTCTTCTTGCCTAGCCATTAGTTCTCTTGCTACCTGCTCCTCATAGGGTCCTTCTGTTGCTCGGAATGCAGTGGCACCTAGCAAAGCCCAGATGAAGAGTATAACCCCTAACCCACTCTGGGAAAATGTCCAGCGACCTACAAGTTGCAAAAAGAATCGCATCCTTTCAGAGCCACAGAATTCCCACTCACTGCTGTTGTTAGCAGAGCAGCCACCTGCTGGTAGAAATCTCAAGCGATATTGTGGTGAAGGAGAAACCTGAACCCCAACAGATATACATTGTTCTGCAGTAAACTCTTTATTGTCTATGCTTATTGGTAATGCTATGTCTTTATATGTCAGTTTTGAATTACCTAATTGAACCTCACTTTCAGCACGTATCACTATTTCTGTATCATCTCCATTTCTGTTAACATTCCTGTTTAAGTCAGGATCATAGTTCTGAATATTATGTTGTCCTTCCTCTGCAGAAGTGTGTGTTGCATTCATTTCTGATGTCCCAGAAATGTGCTGGTAATCCTGCTGCTCTTCTGGCAAACTATTTTCAACAGAATATGCTTTCTTTGATTGTGTCTTTGCTTCCTTGTTTGTTTTCTGTTTTGATTTTCTTGGTGGTATCTTTGGTGGTTCTGAGGGATGATTATGAAGATTCTGGCAGTCTTTCTGCCTCTTTAGTTGTTCATAATTATCCTCGTATTGTTTTGGATTATTAATATTGTCATGATCTTTCTGTGGCTTTGACATGTAAATGGTTACTCCACCATTTTTATCCTCTTTGATATTACATATTCTCTGTGAGGTTCCATGTGGTTGCTGGCTCAAGATCTGAAATCAAAAATTATTTGTTACTTGACTCTTCAAACACCCAAGGCTTATACAAAATATGTTATTAAATGTATGCATAGTATAAAAGTTCTGGTATATATGCTCTGTTATTGCCTCTACATTTTTAATTTGTGAATGCTCTTTTGTTAGTATTGTTAAGTAGTTATGAGAGGGTGTTGTTCTATCAAAACATAACCTTTGACATTTTTGAATGATGCCACTGACGTCAGAGTTGTCTGTAGTCAGTGATCTTTCATGGGCACATATCTAGCTGGGGATTCCCCAACATGGTTTAAAAGCCACTTTGTGCATTAAAATGTAGGTTTTCATGTAATATTTGTGATTTATAAGGATAGGAAATTAACTGAGTACAGTTGTCCTAAGATTTTCAGTAAAATTTTTATTTATAAGATAAGATTTAGTTATGACTTCTTAAAGAAACATATTAAGAGCATCATACCAGAAGGGTGTATCAACATATTTGCATATTTGGAAATATTTGGCCCAACAACTTAAAATAGTGGGATGTATGTTATGCCAGAAGGGCTCATGCAAATCTACAAAGAGAGACAAAGAATTATATTTGGGCATATGAACATTATAAATGCACATTTGTAGAACCAAATAAATGTAAGAAATATGTCACCTGTGAATCATCCATTTTGTTGATATGCCCTTTTGGCATGACACCATCAATATAGATGGAGGGTGCATGAGGAGAACATCTGGGAGTAAGAAAAAGAAGGAAAATAAGATTACAAAATGAGGAGCTTCATAATTTATACTCTTCACTTAATATTGTTAGAGCTATTAAATAAAAGGTGGTGAGGCAGCTGGAACATATAATGTGCATAAAAGGAGGTGAGGCAGCTGGAACATATAATGTGCATGGAAGAAATAATAAATGCATACACAATTTCAAATTGAAGACCTCAATAGATGAAACCATTCGGTACAGTTAAGCACAGATGAGAAAATAATATTAACGTGGATATTGGAGAGACAGAGTGTAAAAGTGTGGACTGGTTCAAGTGCCCAATACAGTCCTATGGCAAGGCTTACATGAACTCAGTGATAAACGCTTGGGCTCCAAAAAAGCAGCAAAATTCTAGACCAGCTGTATAAATTTTTAAGGTCTATGGTTTAATAGATACATGTTCCGGAAACTGGCCTTGCCTCCACCATCAGTTGAAAGCATAAGAATTAATGTGTTGGATCAATTTGACAAAACTAGTCGCAGTCAACAGAAAAGGTTTTGTACTTTCACCTGGTGATGGAAGCACAGCTAGTTACCAAAATACAAAAAGAGTCCAAAATATGTACCAGTTTGAAGACAGACTGGACTAACTAACTAACACTTCAAGTTTTCAATTACAAATATATTGTAATGGAATATTCTTGATATTAACTTCTCAATATATTATGGTGAAAGTAGAGTCTTTTGAGTGCTAAAACCATTCTCTAAGGCACTTTAAATTGATAAAAGATATGATGATATTTCTTACCTTAACAAAAATCTGGGTGCTGTGACTGCAGTTTTCAATCACTGTTCCAGGAATATTTGGTTGAAACTCATCTTCAACACTTTCCTTACCTTCGTAAAATTCATACTGACTTCTACTGACATTTCCTGTTTCATAACCATCCGTTTCATCATACATTCGATTCATATCATTGTTGTGTGTCCCTGCATGAATGTCTGAAACTCCTCTCTCACCTTTCGAACTTGAATATTTTTCCTTGTTTTTAAGAATTGATGGAGGTTTTTCGTGTTGTTGACTATAAATTGGCAACTTTTGAGTTGTGTGGTTAAGAAAAGTCAGAGATGATTTATGTCGCTTTCTAGTAGTTTGTGGAGGAATAGTTTCAGGATGTGGTGTACTGCTTCTGTTGGAACCACTTGATGCACTATTATGGGGCTGATATAAGGGTGGTACAACTGGGGTTGGAATGATAGGGTAGGCTCGATTCATTCCAAAAAACATTTATCTGCAGCATTTGCTCAGTACTTGTTGATTGCTGGTTTGTTATGACATGTTAACAATAACTCAAGTATAGCTGACTTGTCTTCTTTCATAAACACCGAATAAAATATCATCAGCTACATTCAGCTACCTGTTAGCTTGATGGCAGAACACCAACTGACTGATGTGAAACATTTCAACTACTAATTCATTGTAAGATAAATTTTGCATGTTGATAACCTTACGTCACTTTCTCCTACACTTCCCTTCGTAGTTTTGATCTCTTCTTAACGTTCATAATTGTATGTGACGTCCTTGTACCAGTCTGCGCACGCAACGTGAAAATCAATGCCGTGAATTTCAGACACAACCCTGAACAACACTGGTTAAAAATCAGATAACCTGCTGTTTCATGTATGGAATTTCGAGGTATAGTATGTGAAGTCAGGTTCTAACCCCAATGTTTTTTAATAACAAACTAGAGTTTTATTTTTAAATAAAAACAAAAATAACTATTGATATATAACACACACACACACACACTATCTTGTACGTTTCGGTAACACCGCGCAGTTTCGTGACGGGCCTGCATAACTGTCAGGCGTTTGCGTGTTCGACGCAGAAAATCCAATAACTGGTTATGTCACGGGGTTCTCCGTTTATTGGACAGGGACAGGAAACAATGATTTGAGCGAAACACTGTCTTATCAAAACCCTGTTCTCGTTGAATTTAATCCTTTAGACATATTCTTAACGAAGTTGAGTTTAAAAAAAATTAATTGCACACACGCCAAAACTTGGCACTAAAAATAATTACTGTCTTGACTAGTTCAGAATTTCATAGTCAGAGAACATTACGTTTATGCTGTCTTTGTAGAGAGAGAGAGAAAGTGTATTGATTTCTGGTAGTGTTTAAATTATTTGAGAATGCTGATTTCTTTAACAGTACAAAAGTTATGGGCGGCGAAAACTAGTTTCTTTTACCAAACGAAGTTTGTAGAAAGTTCAACTGAAATAACTTTTACTTCATTGCAACATTACGCATGATTTTATTAGTTACTGATACTATTTAAAACTCATTTTGCATTTCATGGTTATTTAGTATTTTAGTTTTATATTTAACCACAACTTGAATTTATGAGTCCAGCTTTATTGTGGTTATGAAACAACGAACTTCTTAAGAAAGATATTCCTATCACAGTACCTTGCCTAACATAAACTGTCCACGTAAATTCTACCACCAAAATTTATGTAAGCACAGATTGGTGATATGTATAATTCTCATACTAAGATGGATTCACATCTGTATGACAGATTATATCCCTCTTTCTTAACTAATGAGATTATATATCATGGGCAGGACTAAACAGGCTTGCAAGGATGTCTAAAACGGACGCAGGTTAAGTTTAAAATTATTGTTATAAAGATGTATTAATCCGTTTTAAATTCTGTCTCGGAAATTACGTGCAGAGGTGTCTAGGCAACTTAGGCAACGGTGCGTTGCAGAAACAAGGTTAAATACGAAAGTATTCTTTTGGGGAACAATCTAAGGAAAGCCAGTTTTGTTTATTTCGAAAACTGGGCTCTGAGTTAAAAAATAAACGGGGCATCATACAAATGGGAAAATTCAAAAAATGCTCCTCTTGGAGAGACAATCCGGTAAAAATTAATTTCTTATCCGAGAATTATGTACAGGCATGTCTAAAATACTTATATTGAGGAAGGTCTTAGAAGAAAATAGTAAAAGTAAAGAAAAAGTTTCTCTTGAAGAGTCAAAACCCGTATTAATTATCTATTTTAAGTTTGGAACATAAGTCACAAGGGTGTTTAAAAGGATGGCGCGTCGTAGAAAAATATTAATCACCATAGTTCTTTAATAAGCGAACGCTTGAGAGACGCGTGTGCGAAAAGTCACAGTCAGGCCAACAAATATTTCTGAGGTAAACTTAGTGACTGTGATCTTGTTTATTTGGAGCACTAATTTAATTTTGGCCACACAGATTAGCAGTAGCCCCCAATCTACTCTAAACAGCATCCGTTTGAACTATCACTGAAGTTCTCCTCGACAAACTTTTTCCAGTGTAGGCCTATCCTATACACGAGTCCACGTGGTCAGACTAATTTCTAACACTAGAGCAGGGCGCTCCTTTCGGAGCTCCTAGGGGGG